>BFEA01000020.1:5044758-5066360 GCA_003427395.1 Chara braunii | reverse complement strand
TCTCTCTCTCTCTCTCTCTCTCTCTCTCTCTCTCTCTCTCTCGCACACACACACACACACACACACACACACAGCGCAGTCTCTCTCTCACTGCACTCACTGTGCAGTCCCTCTCTCACACTCTCTGTCACACTTTGTCTCTCACTGTCACACTCTCCCTCTCTCATACACTCTCTCACTGTCACACCTCCCTCTCTCACACACTCTGTCACACTTTCTCTCTCACTGTCTCCCTCTCCCTCTCTCACATACTCTGCGCAGTCTCTCTCTCACTCCCTCTCACTGTGCAGTCTCCCTCTCACTCTCTCTGTTGTGTTGTCAGTCCCCCTCTCTCTCTCCCTCTGCTGTGCTGTCATTCCCCCTCTCTCTCTCTCTGCTGATCACAACCTCAATAGTCTGCGCTTTCTGCTGTTCTCTCCTTCTCTCTCTCTCTCTTTCTCTCTCTCTCTTCTCTCTCTCACTCATGCAGTCTGCTCTCTCTCTCTCACTCAGTCCACATACCTACAGTGTCTTGTTGATTACTGGTAGGGCATCCCCGGTTGGTCAAACAGGCAAGCGGCCTTGAAGCATTTCAAAGAAAAGCGGGGAAAAGAAAGAAGAGGAAGGGAGAAAACAAAATAAAGATAAAAATGAAAGGTGACTAATCTGTACTTGTCCTTTCCAGTCAGGGAGCGGTGCAGCGTCGTGCTATTCTGGAAGCCAGGGGCATTTTCGTAATTTGTCTCTGGGTCATCGCGGAATAGCTGAAGCAATCCCAATCGAACTTCCGGTCTCCACTGAGAAGCATGAGTAGATTCAACTAGGTGCAGATTTGATCAACAACAGGATACGACTAGCTCCTCCATCAACGGATGGCAGATCCCATCAACAGTGAAATGTGGCTGTTCGTTTCCTCAGCGGACCAGCTGTTCACATCAACAGTGTAATCCGGTTGTTCCTCCCATCAGTGGTATCGCTATTCATATCAGCTGCATAACCCGGCCGTTCGTTCCATCAGCGGGATCACTATTCACATCAGCAACGTAATCCGGCAGTTTCTCCCTTCAGCGGGATCACTGTTCTCATCAGCAGTGTAGCCCAGCGGTTTCTCCCCTCAGCGGGATCACTGTTCTCATCAGCAGTGTAGCCCAACGGTTTCTCCCTTCAGCGGGATCACCATCCTCATCAGCACATGCACTCCGTCTTGGTCTCTTTGCTGTACCAGCCCTGTTCGCCATGGCTGGAACCCGCCTGCTCATGCAAACGGGTACAATCCGTCCCGCTGCGGTCTCCCGTGGTCGCGGTCCAAACACTGCGTTCCCTCTGCGTTCCCTCCGGTCCCTCAGTCTCCGAATCTCCCTTTCTGGACTCTCCTTCATGGGTGCACACCCATGGCTGTCACAGCCATGGCAGCACCAGCGGGCTACGTGCACGCTGGTCGCCCGCCCTTGTGCGCCCCGTTCTCCCTGGTCCCCAACTGCCGAATGTCCCTGTGTCCTTCTGCCACTCTTCCTATATTGGTTTCGGGTCGCGACACCAGCCTTGCGCACAGCTGAAAACTGGCACTGAAGGTACCAGACCTTCAAACTTGCCAAGCAGACCCGCGGTTTCCTTGACTGGTCCGAGGTTTAAACCAGCAGGCCCGATCCAGGACCCGCGGGGGTGAAATAAGTACTGCCCACAGTAGAGTAGCTCTTGAATAATACCTTGGGTGTTGGCCTCCCCAAATAACACCAGCGCGCGGGACCAAGCCAAGTGCAGTCCGAACTTGTAGGTCCACCGTATCTGGACCAGAATATGTCAAAGCCCCGAAGTTATTATTTTCAACAGTCGCAGCCTGTCCCAGTCCATTGTCGGGTACCACGCGGTGGTACCATACAATACCAATTCCATGCTCCACACCAATCTAAGAATCGCTGATAAACAAGGACTGCGTCCTCTGCAACGTACCAGCATAACCAGATCAGAGGACACCATGTTGTACCAATACCGCGGATGAGCCAAACCAGTGTCCCGTGAGCCGTACCAGATCAGCGCAGCATACCAACCGTACTGTAGACGTGTCATTGTACCGTACCACACGAATGCCAAATTGTCACCGCGCACGTGCTGACCCCGTCTCGAATCAGCGTAACATCATACCGTGCCGTGAATGAACCATACCAAATGTAACAGAACCGTGTAACACATGTCGTAGCCCAATCGTGTCGTCGTGATCAGAGAATGGTGCCAAATATGCCACGCGAGTACCACCAAACCTGCCCCGAACCAAAGTGCCATGTCGGAGTCGATCCAGTGTCCATACCGAAGTGATAAAGTCAAGCGGCACAACCAAAATAGCACCAGCAGTAATACCGCGCCGAGCATCCATCCCGCACTCACTCATAACACATAGGTGGCAATAAGGGTAGGATTCAGATAGATCAGGTAAATCTCGCAAGGGTCCGCAATAATCGAAAAACTGTAAGAATTGCCAGAATTAAGGTAAGTAAATAATACCGGGATAAATCCGATCGCGAATGATTCAAATAAAATTTTATCAAATATTAAATAATCGTTGGTTTTCTTTTCTTTTATCATTTTTAATTTGTTTTTTTTTTTTAATTCTATTATCGAAAATAATAAAAATAAACGTATCTTTATCAAAAATGAATTCCGAGGGAATTCAATTAAATAGCGAAAATTCCTTTGTTTTTCCTTCTCTTATTATTTTTAATTATTTCTTCTTAATTTTAATTCTGTCATCAGAATTAACAAAATTCAAGGCTCCATCTCCCCGTCGATAGGCTGATGTAGAAGAGTCGTGCCAAGGCTTACTCTCATATTACCGTCCCGCGGCTAGCCATTTCGGAAATAACCTCGGAGCGGGCGAAAAGGAGGTGGGCGTCAGCGCGGTAGAAGCGGTAGTCCCTCTTGTCAATTTTGAGGGTTACTCTCAACGGTCGGCACCTAAAACATTAGGGGTGCTCTAGGTACCCCTAATTTTTTCGGTCAGGTCAAACAAGAGTATCAGTAAAATTTTAATTGGGCGTTCGTTTGAGGGCCCAATTCCTTTTATTTCGGATGGCCGACTGGATTTGGCCGCCCGACATCTAGCCCGGACCTCTTCTCGACGCCCCCGTCAAGCCTCGACCTATCCGTCCAAAGAGCATGCCCGTGTCTCGATGGGTGCTTCCCTTCTCCGCACTGCAATCATTCGACCATCCCCAGCGTCACCCTTTGCTCTGTGAAGAACCACCCCATTGTTTTTATGAGTCCCCATGAAACCACTCCCAGGAATGTTAAATATGTCTTGAGGCACGTTCTCTCAAGCATCAAAGAAAACGAGCGCGGTGCAGTCCGCTTTACTACCCGAAACCGTGACCGATGTGCGACCGGTATGACGTTGCTAAAAGGCTTGTCTGCTAACGGGTCAGAAACAACAAAGATCTCGTCGATCCATGTTACCGGTTTACCTCGTTCGGGTCCGATAAGAATCGTGTTTGTGACGGGCACGCTTGTGATACCGGCGATATATAGGGGCCCGTTCCGTATCGCTTGGACGGTTCCCGTACGGAGCATCGTATACGTTGATTAAGTGTTGGCCTTAAAGACGTTGTTGTATCAGTAACTCGCTCAGGGCCTCGTTTTCGTGGTGATCGCACTCTGCATTCTTCTTTCTCTTCCTCTCGATCCACTGGGTCAACCCTCTCTTTTGAGGAAAGAGCCCACGATGATTTGGTAGAGATGACGCGGATTGGCACTATATGCGTCTTGCTTCCTGACGGTAAGAAAAACCTGACGCTCTAACTCTTTACCGTCGCCTTTACCTTGTCCTTGTCCAACGACGTTCGTCTAACTTCCAAGTCCTCTTCCTTTGAAGGATATGCGGATGCATCCCTCAGATTGTCGGTTCTCTTGACGTACTGTCGGTCCTCGAGTCCTACTACGCCATAGTCTATTGCCTTCTGAAGATCGGGGCAATCTCTCTCGATATGGTTATCTGAATAGCAATAGACAAATGTGTTACTAGGAGAAGTAGGTTGAGCCTCTACATGTCTGTATCCTTCGTGTCCGCCTGGTACCTGTGCGTCCTGAGGACGCGGTTTAGACTCTTGTTGGCCGCTGGCATCATCCCGATGGTCTCGATCATCTCTCCTCTCGTGCCGCTCGCGGGAATTGTAGCGTCGGTCTCTCGCCATCGCATGGTAATATCTATCTTCATCCTTAGGATACTCCTCTGCATCCCGGAGATCTTCGCGACTTGGGTCGTATATCGGGTTGTGAGGGTATGTTTCCACCCGACCGTGTCGTCGATACCCGTTTTCCCTGTCTCTCGTCTAGTCCCGATGATAGGCAGTCCGTCCATCTCGATCCTCGTCCTGATACTTAGGGGAGTCGTCACAACGTGTATGATACCTCTGCTCCCTCGATCGATAATCGGTTAGTGTTTGAGGATTTCTATCCTCTAGGGGTCTCCATGATCCTGGCCCCCGATTATCCCACCTCAGCGAGTACGCTGAACCAGTCCTAACTCGATCGCACCTCAACAAGTTCGACGAACCGTTCCTCGCCTGATACCCATCAGTCTCAATCTTCGCCTCTATCCAGACGATTTATCGAGTTAGCGCCTTGATCATCTCTCTCAGGTCCGAATCGTCTGTGATGTTTGCTCGTCACTCTCCAGGTTCACCCCGATTCCAGCGATGTGAATAGGGAGACCCTGGTTTGTCCTGGCAAGTTGTCGCTTCCGCCTTTGTTGCTATATCTGTGACCTATCTCGCTAGGCGCTTCATCATTTCCCTCATCTCTCTTACCTCTTTCGTCACGGCTTTCACGTCTCCTCTGTCTGACCAAGGGTAATCCTTAAAGTCCGGACACCTATCAGTGTCATATTCCCGATAGAGAGAGGAGTCTTGTCTTCTCATCCCTCTCCACACCAAGTCTCTATAGTCGTCTGCTCCTGCTTTCATTGCCAGTTTAAGGACTTCGGGGAAATCTAATTTGTCATTCGACAAATCTCTAAGTATCGCTTTCTGCTTACCTATGGGCAGGCGACCAATGAAAATGGTGCACCGCTCAACCTCCGACAGCTTGCCCTTCTCCATCAACACACCAGATATCTTTTGGAAGCGCTTACCGAAAGCCTGTACACTCTCGTCTTCATCTTGAGTCATAATCTCGAGGTCCTTGATGGAGTACTTGTTATCCTCTAATTGGTAAAGCTCAATGAGGTTCTTCTTATACGTAGTCCATTTCCCATCCTTCGGTCGGGCTTCCTTAACTTCCTTGCCGAGACTTGGATCCACATTAAATAGGAAGTTCTCTATAATCTCTTTCTCCGACCACTGACTCCGGCTAGCATGAAGCTCTCACTTCTCCAGATATTCTGTGATACCATAGCTCCTGAAGGCAGGAGGCTCAGAGGCCTTGTCCGTACTAATATAGCGATCCTTGCTCTCGTAAGGGAGCGGATGCGACTCCCCTGTCTGGGGGTCGAAGACTCGCCTGGGCGGCGATCTGTCGCTATCTCTGTCCCTCCAATAGGAATCCCTCGAACTCTCTCTCCAATCGTCCCTGTGCCTATCCGCCATGGTTTCCCTCCGCTCATACTCGGGGGAGCGTCGTCTTGTCGCTTCTCGTCGACCGCTCGAGGTTCCTGTCTTCAATGCCTCCTGCGGCTCAGTCACGACCGGTTCGCCCATTACGTCGGGCTCTCCGTCATTGGTTTGGTCAGCCCATCTCAGCGGTGCTCCCTGCCTAATTCGTTCCTTCAGATCCCTCAGTGCTCGGTCGGGCAATGTCCTGTACTCCTCTCCTGCTTCGCCCGTGGTCGGTTGTGGCCCCATCGTGTCTGGTTCCATAGGCTACCAGAAGTTGTAGTCGGGCACTTACGCCAGGCGTTACAGCCCGGACCTATGACTGTTGGAGCAGCCCGGACCTGTGACAGAACTCGCAGCCCGGACATGATGTCAGAACCGACAGCCCCGACCTAATGTTAGAACTGGCAGCCCGGACCCAATGTCAGGGATGGAAGCTCGGACCTAATGTTTGATCCGGCAACCCGGACCTATTGTCTTATCCGGCAGCCCGTACCTATTTGTGAACAGTCCCTTATGTCCTAACAACTACGCTAGGAACTTCTTCGGTTGGTGCGTTAGGATGGCTTGAAATTAGAGCTTACAGACAACAGCCCGACCCAATTTTGAGTTGCCCAGGGGTGCCACAAACCCTGGTTAGCAGAGCCCAAGAGAAGAAGTGGGCGGGAGGGCCGCAACCCTAATCAGCGGCACCCTGCAGTATGCAAAAAGCTTAGTGAGAARGGCGGGCGGGATGGGGGAACACCTCTAACAGCAAACTGTCGTATGAGAAAAGGAAGACTAAGAATAGTCAGAAATAGGGATGTAAGAGAACCTCAAGAGACATTGGTAGAGAGAAGTACAGAAGGGATTACCTCGCGCTCAGCGCATAGGGGGATGTAATGAAAACCCTAGCGAGTCGCGAGGTACGCACGTGCTTCCTTCTACCCTTTGCTTTTGATTTAATCCGAATATATGTCAAATAATTATTAAAAAAATAGCTTTAATAACTGAAAATTCTCGTCACTTGCCTCAGGCCTTCGGGAACAAGCCAGTAGGTTCACGTGAACCCGGGTTACCACAACGTCTCTTTCCCTTCTTCTTCTAGGGAATTCTTTTGTATTTTTCAATTATAAATTAAAAAAAATGTATTTAGTTAGGATAAAATTTCTTTCTTAGTTTATATATATTAAGGATCAATACATATATAAGCCCGCCGAGTTTGAAGATTTTTAGAGGTAGGAATGAATTTTTGGGAATTTATCAAAATTTCGACAGCACTTCGCCTCCCCCCGTTGGGATGGGGTTCAGGCGAAGCCCTCAAACAGCTCTGTCGGAGGAGGCATAACGAAAGGTACAAATAAAAGGGAGAAATTTGATTTTTACTTGATTTTTAAATATTTTTGTTAATTAATTGGTGAAAATTTAAATTTAAAGAGAAATTTCGAAAACTTTTCGGCAGCAGTTTCCCTCCCCCCCCGATGGGATGGGGTTCAGGAAAAAAAGTCCCTCGGATAAACAAAAGTAAATAATAGGTCGAACCAACGATCCTACTCAATTTTAGATATTTATCTTAAATTTTACTAATTTTAATTAGAAAAATTCAAATTAAAATAATTCACAAGAATTTTGGCAGCAATTTCCCTCCCCCCGTTGGGTTGGGGTTCGGGAGATTATCCCTTGATTAATTAAAGAGAAAAATAAACAAAGTCGAAACCCTTGTTACTTGAATTTTTATTGATTTCTATTATTTTAATTTAATATTTAATCATTTAATGGAGTTAAATTTCCCGAATTATTTTTCACAATTTTTGGGGATATATCTAACAAAAAATAATCCGCAACAAATGCGGAAGCTAGAAGCTATGGCTTCCCTCTATTTATCCGCTTCTCTCAAAATTGGGGTTAGGACTTTACCCTAATTAGGGTTTCCCCCATTAGGGTTTTGGGTGTTGCGTGCAACCGCACGCACACCGCAAAGTCCCGCTTGACGCGAGAAAATTCTTGTTAGCTTTCACTACGTTTAGAAGAAAAACTTATCGGATTACATTTTTAAATTCCTTTTTTTTTTTAATTTAAACAAAATTACAAAGAAATTCAATTTCCTGTTGATTTTCTTCCACCTTTTCTATCTGTTGGGGCTCGCCGTTTATCCAAACGAAGTCCGTTTTCCCCGACTTGGGTCTCAAAATGTCGGGAAAAATACATGGACCAAAATTTCGCTTATTTTCCCGGCCATTTCAATAAAACGAAAATCGAAATTTTTGGAATTTTTAATCAGAAAATACAAAAAATTCCACATCTTGCTTTTTAGCCGTTCGAATTTCTCAAAAAATGTCTCAAAACGTTGGCCTCGACGAGAGGACGAACTTTGCTCCACGTGCGCCTCGCACGAAAGCGCGCGGATCAGGAGATATCGAGGAAAAACGAATTAGAAATTTTCACTCATGATTTTTAGAATTTTTAATTAGAAAATTATAAAAAATTCCATATCTTTTTTTTCTAGCCGTTAGAATTTTTCAAAAAACATCTCAAAACGTTCGCCTCGACGAGAGGGCGAGCTTTGCTCCCAGTGCGGCTTGCGCGAAAGCGTGCGGATCGGGAGATATCGAAAAAAAAAATGAATTATTAAATTAAAGAAAAATAAAAACAAATCAACTAATCAACTTATTTAAAGCTAATTAATTTAGCCTGCGCACCCCCGTTGATTGGGGAAGGCCGAGGCCTTGGGGGTGCAATCCCCTCCCCGGCAACGGCGCCAATGTTGTGAGGAAACCCGGGGAGGGGCTACCTGCTGCTCGCGGAAGCCATGAGCCACGACGCCTGTCACTTCGCCGCGCTCGCTTCAGAGGTCCTCTGCGAGCTGCGGGGATCTGGGCAGAAGTCGCCTTGTCACGATGCCTGATTTTCTACTCCCTTTCTTCTTTATTTGATAACTTCACACTGCAAAGAGTTTCATTCAGTTAACCGGTAGATCAACAGGTTCTGACAATGATAAATCTCACTAGTCAAACAGTGAATCAGCTGGTTCAGATAGCAATGAACTTCGATGGCCAAGCGATTAAACAGCTGGTTCAGCGAAGTTCATTAGTTAACCGTAAATCAACCAGTTCCGTTAACAATGAGTTTCAAAGACCAACCAGCATTTTGCTCGGTTCTGAGAGCAATGGACTTCATTCGTTCTACCAACAGATCGGCTGGATTAGTCAACAACGAGTTTTCAATAGCCAACAGGGTAAACAGGGGGTTTACAGTGTAATGAGTTTTGATGTTCAAGCAGTAAACCTGCGGGTTCGAACAACAATGAGTCCCGACTGCTTACTTGCTGTTCCCCCTCTTCCTCTCTCGTGCTGCTCTTTCTCGCCGTTTCCCTCTCTCTGTTGTCTCTCGCTCTTCTCATTCCCTGATCCCCCTCTCTCTCTGGCACTCAGTCCGCTCTCTCTCTCTCACTCAGTCCGCTCTCTCCCTGTCTCCCAGCTCTCTCTGTTCCAATCTCTTTGTTCCCTCTCTTCCAGTCTCCCCGCTCTCTCTCTCTCCCTCGAGATTCTCTTTTCTCCACGCGCAGCGATACCACTGGATACGAGCAAGCGGCTCAACCCCAAAAAAACTTTGTAAATCACTTCATGGACAAGCTTGCTTGAATTAGCGAATTTACTTATCATCCCACTTTTAAGCGAGCCCAAGCGTCTAGAGCGAGCAAGTTCCCACAACTAGTCAGGAGTGAGAACCGTCCTTCTCATATCCGGGTTTAGTAATAAAAATAAAATAAAATAAAATATTTAAAAAAAAGATGGATCCTCACATAATTGTTCGCGATCACCAGTCCACCCGGAACGGTGCTTGTGCCTGTTTACATGAAGTAGGAACCTCAAACAGCTCTCTAATTTGTTGCTCAGCGCACAGCCACGGCCCGCTTCAGTCGGGTCTCTTGATGGATACTCAATGACCAATCACTCCGCTGGCCCTCATGTGACCAACAATCCCTCAGCAGGCTCTTGGGTGATCAGCAGTTCTCTTGACGGACACTCGGTAATCAATCACCCAGCAGGCTCACGAGCGATAAACAACCTCCTTGTTAGATACTCCGTGGCCAATCACACAACAGGCTCTCTTGTGTCAAGCAGGCCCCTCGTCAGATACTCAGTGGCCAAGCACACAACACGCTCCCATACCTATTCAGTGGTTCTGCCTGCTCCCTCCAACAGTCTCCGACTTTCTCACTTTGACTTTTTTTGTTCTTCCCCCAGTAACCCACTTTCTCTCTCTACTCTCGCACACACTCCCTCCTGCTGTCTTTCTTGCTCTCGGGCTCAAGCCAAATTTGGCACAAACTCGAATGTACCTGGTCACTCATTCGGGTTAGAAGCGCGCCCCTGGAAATGCCCCGTTCTCTCCGTCACACACCCTTCCTAATGTACTCGCCACCTCTCCCCATTCCTGAATCATAGATCATGGGCCATGAGTATGCCATGCACAGTCCTCTTTCACCGTGTTTCCATTAGCTCCCACACACAAGCTGTGCACGCCTGCTAAACAAGCTTGTCGCGTAGAGACTCCGGATGCTGGGTACTTATCCCTCATTTCACCGAAGAGGGCTGTCTCGCTTTCCCTCCCCCGGCGATCCGAGCCCTCCATATGCTAAGCCAGCTCTGTTGAGAGCGACGTACGCCTAGCATACCGGCTAACCTCCACAACCATCTCTCCTCTGAGCACGAGCACAGACTGCATTTCAGCGGCAAATGCCTGGCGTGCAACCCCGTGGCCCTTCTCCTCTCGTTGCTTTTACCGGCTCTCACGCACTCAGCATGCCCTTCCCTGCCAGCACTGAATCGAAATGTGAGTTGGGAACGCCTGGCAAACTGTTTCCTCCCCTCACGCACGCGGAGTAACTGCCTGAGCGCGGATGCTTCTCCCTCGTGCTTGCTGTCGCGGGAACACCTTGCTCGCGCTCAGCTCTCTCCTCGCTCCCCGTGTAACCGTCTGAGAGCAGGTGTCCTCCACCCGGAGCTTGCTTGCACTCCGCAATAGCTAGACGCCGGGGACACCTGGCATGCGATCCCCCTCTCTTCGCTGCTCTCCCCTATATCCCCTTCAATCCCGTGGCCTAACCGACCAGAGCCTTCTCAGAGAGCAAGTGCACCAGAAGTAGTCCGACGCGCCACGGAAAAAAAATCAGTGGCACCGGTCCCACAAACTCGGCGTCCACAGTACCATGCACCAGCTTCGGTCCACAGGTGCTGACAGCTCCGATAAGTTTCGCATTGGTACCGAGCCGAGATAGCCCCCTGCATTCCCCCCTTTGCCAGGGGCCCTAGCCGGTCAGCGATGCCTGAGCGACTAAGCCCTTAGGCCCGGAGTGGCCACGGCGTCGGAGCAGGGGACCCCATGTGAATCCACCGGTACTGCCAATATCCGCATGGTACCTTGCGAAGCCGTGTGGCCCTTCAGACCCTGCAGTACCAGCCTCATAGGACGCAGTAATCTTCAGGTAGCAGAATTAGTCCTTTGAGCTAGGCAAACTGAGCCCAATTCCACAGATTTGAAAAAAAAGCTCAGCGGCCAACTCCCCCTTAGTCAGCATATATCCAAAAGGTTAACACTTCTATCTGCCGCTGACCACACTGTCGATAGAGAGCCCTTACCGACAGTTGATGGTTCCATACAGTTCCATAGAACCGGAGCAACTGTAGCCATCTCTGTCCAATCACTGGATCAACGTGCGTAAGTGTCACAGGCTAGTAGTGGTACTGCGTAGCGGTGCGCCATGGGAACGCAGAATCAAGGAAGGTAAGAAGGCAGACAGAGTCTTCCAGCAGCATTACCCATCCGTACCGTACTGAACCGAACCCCGAATAACAGCCTGTCCCGGACCGAAAGTCAACAAGTCGTGGCGTCACCATACCAATTTCGAACCTTGAACTAGCCAATTTGAACTTGTCGCGACCTTATACCTCAGCAAACCGTACCAATCAATGTCAAACCCGGAACGCTCAGTCGAGCTCGCTGTAACTCATACCATACTGAAGCCGAACCTGAAATGATCATCCGGGGTTCCCATGACTCGTACCGTGTTGATACCGATCCAATACCGTGCCTGAAAATGATGCCGTACAGTGTACCATGGCGACGTCGAACCAATATCAAGCTTGAAACACGGCGGCCATCATTGAATCCCGAAAAACGTGAATGTCACCGAACCTCCCACAACCATGTATCCGGACTAAACCAGATACCAGGGTCATACCATGATAACACCGTCCCCATGCTGGCGATGCGGCCTTCTCTCGCACATTCAGTCGACAAGGTTAGTGATCAGGCAAATCAGGTAAGTGACGCAGGGAATCTCGACCATCGGCAGTAGTGAAAACTGTTAGAATCTAAAGAAAATTATCATTCCGGGGTCAGAGCTGATGGCGGGTAATCAAGGCGAAATTAGGCCCATCTCCCAATTGTCATCGGTTCCCGTCCCTTTCATTGTTTTTAATCATTCTTCCTTTTTGTTAGTTCTATTATCGGAAATAGTAAAACAGCCGTAAATTCCCCAAAAATAATTTCCGAGAACGTTTAAATAAATGGCCGAATTTTTTTTGTTTCTTTGCCCCTTTTACCATTTTTAATTTCTTTCTATGTTTTTAATTTCATTGCCGGGAACATAAAATAACAAGGGTATTCCCCCTAGAATTAAATGCCGTGAACAATAAAGAAATTAAGGAATATTATGTTTTTCCCTTCTCCCCTACCGGTCTTAATCCCTTTTCCCTATCTTTAGTTAGGGTACTAAAATAAACAAAAAATTGAGGCCTCATTTCGGCCGCAGTCGTATGTTGGAAAAACGTTGCAGCGGGGTTAGTCCCCGCGATGCCCCCTTGCGGCCGGCCATTCGAGGCCTAGCCTCGAATCGGGCTGAAATGACGGTCCCTAGATATGCCAGGAGTGGCTACCCATTCTGCCATCCCCGAGGGTTACTCGTAAGGTTCAATGCGTCCAAATCCGGGGTGCCCTGAGTTCCCCGAATTTTTGATGCCTGGGCATACCAGAGTACCGTCAAAACACGGACTTGTCACTGAGCCTAAGTCCCAAAACCGCAGGTTTCAGGCGGCGCACTGCTTGTGGCCGCCTGACAACGGTGTGTATCCTAATCATGAGGATTTTATCCACGTCCAGACGTCCTCTCTCGTCAACATTGAAGGCATATGCAGTGTGCCTTCCTCTTATGGTGTCCACCATAAGCTTCTCTTCCTGCGCTGTAAGGAAGCCAGACTCCCCTATAATCAGCGCCTTCTCGGTCTCCAGGTTGATACGACATGGCATACTCTCAGCATTCTCCTGCATATGCCGTATCAATTCTCGCTCCCGCTCGTAGTATACTTCCTTTTCCTCGGCTACGAGCACTGGAACAGGGCAACACTTTTGATCTACCTTTTTGTACCGCCTTTGAGATCCCTGTTTGAGCCCACCTCTAAAAAAGGCCGAGTCGCGCTCTAGGGCTGTGCTCCACTCATTCCACCTACCTTTCCGGGTGTCCGATACACTAGTTTCATTTCTCCTGCACCCATTTGCTCCCCCACCTTCTCTCTCAAGGCCTCCACAGCCTCAGGATCTGCCATCCCATAGGTCGATACTATATCCATAGCATCCCCTATGTTTGCCAGGCTCAATATCAGTGTCTTCGGCTCTCTTCTCTCCTCATATTTGCTGGCTTCAATCCTTAATCTTTCCTCTTCTGACTCCTCTATAGTGAAGGAACCAGGGTTGGGCCGGTTCCTTATGCTCCTAGGTCTTGTGTTCTTGCAAGTGATGATCTCGTAGTTCCCACATACGGGGTCCCATAGGACGAGGAACATAGTTCCATCATGTTTGTTGAGGATAACCGTCTCTGTCCGACTTAGGAACGATCTCCCAAGTAGAATAGGGTGGTCCAAGTCAGGCATCACAAAGAAGCAGCTCCTTACTTTCACCTTTCCAATTTTCAATATTACTGACGACGCGGTCCCAATGAATATCGATCGGCTATTGGCCCCCATCAAAACCCCGTTGTCGGAGCGGTCTATCTCCATTCCCAGCCGTACGGCATGTTCCTCCTTTATGAGGTTCATTTCCGCTACACTGTCCACCATTGCGGTGCATGTCTTCCCTTTTACCACAACGTCGAGGCAGCCACAGGCGACAGACTTCCAGTCCATCTTAGTACCCGTTTCAGCCCACTCCGCCTCCTTAGGGATTATAGTCCCCAATCGTATGCTGGCTACCATCTTCCTGGATAGTCTTGCTCTTAACTCATCCCTAAGTCTAGGCGCTGAAGCTAGTACGTCCTTCAGGTTCATAAGGTGATTATGACCCTCGAGGATTCTGTCCATTATCTCTTCCACATCGAAGCCTTCTTCCACTCGGACAACGTACTTCTTCTTTTTTACTTTTTGTGCCTTGTCTGTATCAGGTCTGGCACCCCTCTTCTTGGCCCTTTGCTCGGCCCTCTCATCCTCTTCCTTCCTCAACCTATCATCTTCGTCATCCTCTCCTTCTGGAACGTCCACTACCTCTTTCTCTCCACTGGGTTCAGGAACATCCTTGGCTGGTTCTTCGGGAATCACTGACCCTTTAGCCCTCGTTCTGACGGCGTACGGTGCCCTCCCCGTCCTGGAAGGTGGTCTGAAAGTCATTCCTGATCGAGGCGTCGCTCCTGAGGTCGTAACGTTTGGTAGATTCTCGAATCCTCCTTGCGGTCCCGGACCTAGGTCGTAAAGGTATACCGATGGCTCCTTACCTTGCTACTCCTCGACTTCTTCGCACATATCAACCAACTTCTGTTGGTATTTCCCGACTTTGTCTATCAGGTCCTCTATTCTCTCCATTGTCTGTCGGACCGTTCTCCAATAGTCTTCCCCTGTCTCAGCATGCAACGTCCCGTTCCAGTAATCTTCTTTAATCTCATCATCCGACTCTACTATGATTGACTCTTCCTTGATGGTGTCAACTTTCCTTCCTTGCTCTACCTCCTCGTTCTCTCCTACCTCTTCCACCCTGATGTCGCTGTGGACCTCTTTCTCCTGCCACATCCGAAACATGGCTGGAGGGGCGGGTGGTTCACCTGCCTCGACTAGTCGTAGGGCCTCCTTCCTCATCCCGCCTGGAATCTTCGGGTGAAGGTGGTACCCCCACTTGTCGTACATGTCTCCATCATAGTTGGTGTTAATTAAACCTTCGTCCTCGTCGTTCCTCCTAACGTGGCAGAACTTAATAGTGTGACCTTTCTGCCCACAATGCCAGCAAATGACATTTCTCCAGTCTACTCTCCCTCTGCCAGCACCTCTTCCACCCTCTTGACCGCCTTGACTCCCGGATGCCGTCCAACCCTCGTTTCCGCCACCTGAAGTGTTACCACCACCATTCCCTCTACCATTTCCTCCACGGCCACCATTCCCCTGTCCTCGGCCCCACCCTTGGTTTTGTCCACATCCACCCCCTTGATTGCCTTGCGAACCTTGTGGGGCTGACTGCTGGGGTTGGTTTGGCGGTGGGTTCGGGTGGCTCACTTGTTGCGCTTGGGGTCCCGAGCAGCCACAGGAAGCCGCGGCGCACGACCCATGCGGCCCGCTCATTGGCCACGGGGCGTATGAACAGTGCCCATGCCAATGACTCGAAGGTCCACAACCTGGCCATGGCCCATAGTGAGCTGATGCAGCCTGACTGGGCGACTCAGGAGGTGGCATGGCTACAGCTTGCGGGACCTGCCCCTTTCCTCAGCCCTGCCCCTCTTGAGCCAAGTTCCTTGTCTTTCTCTGAGCCTTGGTCAACTTCTGTGGCTCAGGCTCCTCTTCCTCTTCCTCTTCTTCTTCCTCCTGCACCACTGCTTTCTTTGCCTTCCCTTGGGTCTGTGGTGCCGCCATAGTTTTCCTTTTTGCCTCTTTCTCTGCATCGAGCTGGGCCACTGCATCTTCTATCAGTTTCTTAAAGTCTCGCCCGCCGCTCGTCGTGGCGTCCAAGGCCTTTCTTTTCTTCCTAGTCTGTCCCATTTGGAAGATGTCTACTTGGTCCAACTCTCCTTCTATTACGCCCTCCTTTATGGCGGCCCAAGTGAGCTTCTTTCCCGGCGCAACCTTCTTGGTTAGCGACGAGGCCTCCCAATTATTGAAGTGCCCCAGGAAAGAGGCACATTGCTCTTCTTCCGCCAATCCGAGGACTTTCTTGGCCATCTTCTCAAATGTCGTTGCGAAAGCTCCCACCGTGGAGAACTCGTCCCGCTGTAACATCTCCAAATCTGTCTTCGTTAACAAGACATCCACTAACTTGAACCGCCTCTGCATTTCTTCCTTGAACTAAGCCCAGTCTCCTCCTCCTCCAACAGCCACCTTCATTACCTCAGGCCGAGTTTCCCACCAGACATACCTGGGTAGGAACTTGAATTTATCTGCCTCAGGCACCTCGGCCGTAACCTGCTCCAGCAGCTCCAGCCACTCAGATACTTTGTCCCCATTAAAATGGAAGATGTTAATTTTTGACACTTGAAGTCATGCCAACTCCCTTTTCTCGAGTGCCTTGACGAAATCCTCTGGCGTAGCGCCCGGGCCACGCTCGATTTCATCAGCGTCCGGCATCTTCACCTCTTTTTGCTAACGAACCTGACAGGAGTAACAAGGGATAGATCGGTAAGCAGCATCGGTCTCGCACGGGAACCCTCCCGACCGCGTCACGCAGGATTATGTAGGACTTGTCGCGGAGAGCGTTTGCCGCTCCGGCCAGGTGCGCCAGCCGTACCTCTCGCGAGTCCCTACGACAGGACAGAGTCACGCGAGGCACCGCTACCTCCACCTGCGGGAGCTGTCACCATCCCTTAGGTGGGCGTATCCCTGCCGAGCTACTGAACCACATACGAAAGTTTTTCATATGCAATTGCAGAGGTGGCCCAGCCGAGGGCGTTTCTCGTTCGCTGTAGCATAGGGGGTACGCGTGGTCGAACGCCCGAAATCGAACCCGTACGTGAGTCGTCGTACTGGGGGGCTGAAGTCCCAGGCACGATTCGGCGTCGGTCGACTAGGACGCACTACACACCCACGCGTTACACTACAACACCCACGCTTACCCACGCATAACATACGGACACACACACAACAATCTCCACAAATAACACCACACCACAACAACACTCCTAGTCCCTTCAGTATCCGACCCATAACTCTACTTAGTGGAAGTCGGTAACTGCCTTGCGCGAGGTTTAATATAAGATCAAGTGAACGTAGGACCCACACATACCGAGTTATAATGCAGTCCTACGCAGATAAAAGTGATGACGACGCATTATGTGGTGCCCATACCCGAATTGCCTATTCTGGGCCATGGGGTGGCTCCCGACGCTCAGGCGTTGGCTGAAGCGCACGCTAAAGGCGGGGTAACCCTTTAGTGGGCGCAAAATCGACATGCGGCCTTTCCGTCTTCTGCACCCTGAGGTGTCCCAAAGGGTGCGGGGTAAGACGGCCCCTAGGGCAGGAAGGGATTTGGAGCGGTGGTGAGTTGTCTGGCGCATCACCAGCGACACGCTAACCCTTCCGCCCGGAAGTGTATCGTTCCACCAAAATAAATTTTCAAAAAGGGAAAAAAAAACAAGCACTCTTAATATAATTAGAAGAGGCACTGTCGGGACTAACCCTGTGGGGGTCATCCAAGCGTACGCCTACTTAGATTATCACCTCAGTAGAACGGGGGTAGAACAGTCTCACTCAAGTACAAGGGTTGTGGGGTAGTTCACTCTCACGACAGTTGTGTGGTCTGCCCATCTGAATCCACGTAATACCACTCAATATGAATCAATCGAGACTCTTCCATACATACCTGCAATCACACCACGATATCAAACAAAGACCCACATGCTACACGGGGTCAACTCCAACCAACCTCTCCACTCATACCCTTCGCTTTAGCCAGACAAGCCCCGACCTCCAGCTAACCAACCATAATTAAGTACTCAGTACTTCTGTTAAATGGCCATTCAAGAAGAGTCTGGGTGAAACCTTAACAAAACAGATAAAATCACCAGGGCTAAAGCCTTTTTAGGCTGAGTATTGAGGGTGAATTGGGGTCGAGTCGTAGACCGATGAATCGGCAACCGACCTGTTGTCAGTGATAACAGAGGAAGAACCTCTCTGAAGGAATAGGCTGATCAGATCAGGCGCTCAAGTGATAGCACAGCAACCTGCATCACAGTACAGGCCAACAAAGAGTACTACTTACGTCTGTGCCAAGGGGAGATCATTCCCCTTAGTCGTACTCTAGCTCCTCCACTAGTACCAATTAGTTGAACACCTCCTCTAATCAGTTAGGATCTGCTAAGCAACTCCTAACTAAAAAATATTCTAACTCCCCAAACTTCACGAAATTTCGGCAGCGCTTCCCGTAGGAAAAGTGTCTTTTCGTAATTTCTAAGAGCCCAAAAATGACTAACTTTYTCAGATTTGTAAAAATTYYGGYAGCGCTTCCCATAGGAACAMGAGGYTGCCAAGATTTATACRAAGCTGAAAAAGCAGAAAGAYAATGCAACTATACTTGGGACTAACGTCYGACATCTGCTTGACGATTCAGACTCAAAAGACAGYCAATACGATCTCTAGATGAGACCGTGGGCTAGCATTGGGCCTAACTCCTAGCAGGGTCAGTCCCATCCTCATCCCAAGTTTTCCCTCCCCACATYCATCTGACCTACCTATRGCTCCAGCACTTGGCGAGCATCTAAAGCAACTAGCCTATCRAAAAGACACCCCAAGTGAGACCCTACAATCATWCATGAGCATRCATCTCTCACAATCCCAYATACATTTGCCYMGGTAGTTCGTTAGATCACTCAGTTGTTCCCTTTCAATAACCCCCTCACTTATGGCATAGGATCAGACAAGGCCCTAACTTAAGGGTATGTCCAACCTGCCTAAGTAAACAAGTAAGAGTACGCACAACTGGACTGCCCTAACTTAAGGGTATGCCCAACTCCAAGTAAACTCTAGACATAAAACATGTGACCAGACCGCCCTAACTTAAGGGTATGCCTGGCTTCTGCTTATACTGACGACATGAAGCATAAGACTAGACTGCCCTAACTTAAGGGTATGTCTAGCCAGCCTTACACAAGTTACATAGGGCATAGGATTAGACTGCCCCAACTTAGGGGTGTGCCTAACCTGCCTAGAACAAGCACGAAGACCGCCCTAACTTAAGGGTATGTCCAACCTACACACAAGTACGAACGACGAATGGTCAGACCGCCCTAACTTAAGGGTACGTCCAACCTACATCACATCAACGACAAGAGCCTATCACCAGGCCGCCCTAACTTAAGGGTACGCCTAGYTGGCCTAAACAATTATAGTTACATAAGACAGGAACTGTCTGAACAAAGTACAACGACGTATGACTAAGCTGCCCTAACTTAAGGGTACGCTTAGCCTCCGTAACGACAATCATATAAAAACAACCATTGATACATGCACAGACTATATGTGTTTCTCTCTTATTAGACAGAGGGTCAGACCTACCCAAATGAGGGAGACATCCAACCCTGCCTTGTGTTTAGAAGGGAAAACAAAACAAATTTATACTAACTCGCTGATCCTTTGTCTTATTACGAGCATAGGACCGAGTCGCCCTAACTTAAGGGTACGCTCAGCCTGCCCAGGTTACCTTCGTTATATTCTTCATATCTTTCCTCCTCTTCTTGTTCTACCTGACTTACTGACTGGCTTTCCCAACTTAGGGTGCCCGGTCTGCCAGATGATATAGGTTTTTTTTAACGGGAAATTTGTTGGAAGAGGTGATACGAGCATTCCCCCCTAGCAGGTTTCCTGGTTGCTCAAATCTATTGGTGGGGAGCCGCACCTGCTGGAAATCGGGTTTAGCGTCCCATCGTACACCAAAACAGATGCTAAAAGGATTAACTGCGCAGGGGTACCATCTGTCAGCATTGATTGCTCTGGGTTCCAGAGGATTGATTCAACA
Organism: Chara braunii; assembly: GCA_003427395.1. Classification (NCBI taxonomy): domain Eukaryota; kingdom Viridiplantae; phylum Streptophyta; class Charophyceae; order Charales; family Characeae; genus Chara; species Chara braunii. The sequence goes on along the minus strand of BFEA01000020.1, from coordinate 5,046,846 downwards.
GGGGGAGAATCTCTTCTCCTGGCATCAAGCACCAGATAACTACTGATGCTCACCAGTTTCCCCTTCCTCTTCCTCCCTTTTTCTCTCCTGCTGTACCCATCTCTTGTTTGTTCCACCTTTCCTCTTCTGGTCGACTTTGTGGTTTCTGCAGTTTCTGTAGTTCTTCTGCAACGTCTAGAGATCCTTTCTCTCGTCACCCACCTCTCTCTGGGGGCCACCAGAGGGTTGGTGATGAGAACCTGCTTAGCCCGGGTACCTAGCTGTCCCGTCAAAGATCACTAGAATGGATGATGATCCTGGGTATACTCAGGTAGGACCTTGGGAGTAGGGATGCGCAGGGGATCGTGACGATAACTTGAAGGGTGGGAGCGAGTCTCATAGGGGGGGCGGTCAGGCAATACATCAGGATGATAAAATGGCCAGGGGGTGACAGATCTATCATATGGCTAGTAGCCAGCCTCTACAACAACCTGGTCTTAAACCACCAGTACTTGACCCAACTATTGGCCGCTGAAAAAAAATAGAGTAGAAACATTTCTAGTCGGATGAATTTTGGCGCTCGTGTAGTGACCCGTACGTTTCCTAAAATTGTGGCTCTCGGGCGTGACTTCAAGAAGTACTGGTGGTCAAAATATACTAGCTAAGCGTTCGCGGTGCGGACGGTGCGGGCCACGTCACTCCTAGCGACGAAGTCCGAGTTTAATTCACGAATCAGAAAAGTGAACCTTGTTTATCCACATTTGCCCATTGTCATTCTCTGACAAGGCTCACTTTCCTGTTGGGATAAATTTCTCACTGGGATTGAAACTTCTAATGGCTCCAACCCACCTTAATCGAGGCGGCTCCTACATGCGGTCAGCCTGAGGCATCCTAAGTCAGTCATCCCATCCATAAAAAATTTGAAGAAGGTAAAACGTCTTCGTCGAACTTGCCGAACCACGATCGCTAGGAAGCAGTCCGTAGTACCCATTCTTCTCGCCCGAGCATGAGGCGTGGATCTCATAAGTAGGCGTTGGCTCCTCCACAAAACATTGCACCACCTCCACAAATGGATCTTCGCGGCGTGCCGCACCTCTCCCCAGCAAGCCTCGAAGGTCGTGGTTCCAAGAAGAGTCATTCCTAGCGATCGAGGTCGGGTAAACCATTGATGGCCTCACATTTCCTCTCCTTTTTTGCTTGGGGGACTTTGATGAGATAGGAGCGAAGGGGGTAGAGAACAAGATTTTTTGGAACGGGTCTAGGCGAGTGGAGGTCATTCGGGATAGCACGGATGCCTTAGGGAAAAAAACTACGTTTATTGTCAGTTTTGTTCCTTCTCATCGGATTGGTTCCTTCTCCAGTATTCATTCGAAATACATAGTGTGACCCCCCCTCCCAATAACACTTAATTTGCTTCATCACGTAAGCCCTTTAGTATTTTTCGCGCCCCATGTAGACCAATCATACGTTCCTTGATTATTCTTGAGCATGCTTTGTTTTCCTTCGATACCATTTACCGGAAGACGACCTAAGTTTATTGTTGTTTTTTGTTTTTTTACTATTGAGACTCTTCCTTTCTAATTATTCATAAAATTGACATTATAACATCACAAAATATTTGTGCCTACATTTTTAATTTTTTTTCCAAACTTTTTACTCATCTCAACCGCTTTTGAACATTATCTCATGTCTGAGGCATACTCACCTGGTTGTTTTTCAAGAATAAGCAGAATAGTATAAAAATGAATACAGAAAATCATACAGTATTGAAAAACAGAGTTTAACACATGTTAGCAAGTAAGGATTAATATCATCTCCATAACCATGAACACGTAGAACACGAGATCACATAGCAACAAACGACTAAGGCAACTTTTATTTGTATACATCAACAATATTTTCTTCCTAATTGTCAAAAAAAGAAATCCCCCCCCCCCAAAAAAAAAAGAGAGAGAGAGAGAGAAAGAGTGAGAAAGAGACGACTTAAATAAGAGAGCGAGAGAAAGACAAAGACAGAAACGACTTAAATAAGAAAGAAAAATACGACTTAAATGTATGTGTGTGTGTATGTGTGTGTGTGTGTGTGTGTGTGAGAGAGAGAGAGGGAGA
>BFEA01000020.1:5007174-5020894 GCA_003427395.1 Chara braunii | reverse complement strand
AAAAAAAAAAAAAAAAAAAAAAAACAAAGAAATGAGAGACAAATACACTCTATTTATGTATCATTTTGACATCAATAATTATTTATGGACATACAAGTATTTATCTGTTTCTGTGTATAACGCTTCATTCTCATTTAATGTCATGGTCACATTAAGCATGTATACATGTTGTCGTCTTTTAAAAATGTGTACGAGAGTGTTAGTGCGACATTATTATGTTAATTTTTTTCATTTTTTTTATCCACAAACTGTATATTTTAAAGTTCATATCATTCTGGTCCAAATGTGTAGTAAGGAGGAACGGTCACATAAAAAAAACACACAATCCTTCCAGAAACAAATAACCCCATCCCCATCTCGTTTGGTGAAATATTGAAGCACATAAAACAGATGCTTGTCTGTTGAAAAAACGTTCGCGTGTGGCTCGCTCACAACAGATTAGTTGCAGCGAGGCAATACTCAACATGTATCATAGCATATGTATGAAGGTCCGAAATTATGAATACACCATATAAAAGTGTGGACCTTGGTCATGTGTTTTCCTCAGAGCTTTAAAGTACCAACACATGCAAAAACAAGTAGTCTATGAAAATCCACAGTAGAGATCGAAAAAAAAAATGATGTCTTTGACATGTGTTTGTGAAGCTCTACGTCTATCAGTATTGGTTCTTTACTTTGTGTCAAGGTATTTGTCGGGGATTTTCAACGTCGGGCGCTGTCCGACTTTTTCACTGAATTGAAGGACTTGATGAGACTGATGTTCGTCAAAAGTTTATTGAAACCTAACCTATGACTGAGAGACTAAAAATTTTAGAACTCTAGTCCGGACATTCGCGGCGTCCGAGAGTAATAGCAATACCTGGCAGTGCTTCACTTTTTTGGCGAGGCTGTAGAGGCATGCGGACATGGGGATGCTAAAGTTAAACCCTATCTAAAATAGTAGCCGCGCGATTCAGAGTCTAGATAAGTAAAAAATGGGTGGCCGCACCGGAGGACTAGAAGCCGTGGTGGTGACTCGTAGAGTGAAGATTGGAGGAGGCAGCCAGCCAGCTAGCTAGCTACTGAAGGAGGTCGGGGAAGCCTGCTGAGCTACTAAGTGGCGGCCAGCCAGGTTCCACAACCCTTCAAATAGTAGGGTTGTTCCTACTACAGCCGTAATAAGAGCCAGCCCAGTAGGTAAACGTACCAGACTGTCACCCCGCAGATGCGAAGATCGAATTCGTGCACGACCTCGGGCTGGCTCGTTTTTTGAGCAACCGATTGGGCCGGCGCGGCCGATCCCGGCCGCGCGATCGACGAGATCGCGTGGCTGGAATCAACCGTGCGGAAGAGATTCGCACGGCCCAGGCGCAAGGATGACACGCATAAATCAAGAAATGATCCAAAAAAAATACAATAAATAAATAAATAATTATAATAGTAATAAAAATTATTTTTCGATCCCGCGGGGATTCGAACCCAGGGGTGTGGTCCCATTAGCAGTCGGATAGGAGTGTGGCCCATCTAGTGTGACACTGAGTGGCAGCGGCTTGACAGGTTCAATACAAATTTTTGGGGTGAGAACACTGAAGAAAGGCAAAAAAAAAAAAAAAAACAGAGACCTCCCACCTGAAATCATGGCAGAGTGTTTCCCAGCCATCAAATGATCTGATGGTGGTGGTTGCAACAACAGTGCAGAAAGCAACTGCCATATTTTCTGGAATAAACTCAACTTTTGTCAGCAGTGATTCTGACGCCCTTTATATACTCCGTGATCGAAGGAGGGCTCCAGCCAATAAGATAATTGCACAACGGCAAGCAAAATACTCGAAATCTTCTATCCAGCGGGCCTATGGCCGACCCCGCTCTCTTTTGGGGTTGGCCATGCCCCCAACAGATTGAAAAGATTTTGGCGGGAAACTTCTTTTGCACCAGCATGCCCAGTGTTAAGGAGAGGAGGAGGGGAATCCATATCTCCTTACTTTTTTAGGTAATACATGTAAAATACTGACCGTGGGATCACCAGTACTGCACGACAGGATTTGGGTCACTCAACTGCCACACAAACTCTTTTCTATCCTATCCGGTTGCTAGTGGGACCATGCTCCGGTTTGTATTTCAAAAGTTCGCGAGGGGGGGGGGGATTTGTGATGTAACTTTGACCGATGCCAACGGGGAAAAAAAAATAATAATCTAAATTAAAACTAACTACATGACGAAGCGCCAAATGGCGCCCTTAGAAGTGACTGGGGCGTTGACAGCCCCAGTGCACTTGATAGCGCCCGTTTTAACGAGCGACCGTTTTGCTGTAAGGTAAGTACTTTGATTTTGTTTTTCTTTTTTCTTTTGTTTTTTTCTTAGATTTCCTTTAGGATTTCCTTGTTTTAGATTTATTTAGATTTTATTTAGTTTTATTTTTCTTCCTTTTTAAATTGTTTTGATTTTTTTTTTGTCTTATTTGTTCCTGAGCTCACTAGGGCGTCCGTTCGTTTTGACGAACGGGCTGCCACTGTCTATAGGATGAGCAAAATCGGATAAATCTACAGCTAGAACATGAGAAAATGACTACTACTACTACCACTACTACTACTGCAAGAGGGAGGGAGCCTACCTGGCGTTTGGCCTCGTGGTACCTCCATCGATAGGATGAGCAAAATTGAACGAATTTGTTGCTAAAACATAGAAATATACATTGCCACATACGTTCGCCCCCCCCTGTGTTCTTTGAGTTCTAAGCGCCCGTTCGTTTCGGTGAACGGGCTGCGGGCAACCTGAGGTAAGTCTTTATTTTCTTTTCTTTTCTTTTCTTTTTGTTGTTTTGTTTTTCTTAGTTATTGTTGAATTCTTTTTAAATTTTTTTTTTTCTTTTTTTCTGCGAGATATCCTCCCCCCCCCCCCTATTGGACGGGTTGTAGTTGTTGCGCCCGTTCGTTTCAAGAAACGGGCTGCAACACTCACGGCGCCCCCGAACCTGGCACAATTTGTGTCCGGGTACGGGCGCGCGGGGCAGGGGAAAAGTAGACCATGTTGAGCTTGACTCTAGTTCAACTCTGTGAAATGACCTTGGGGAATGGGAGGCTGCTTGTTTGAAAAACGAGTTCCCCCCCCCACATAGGAAAACGAAGGGGTAGGGGAAAAAAAAAGGAAAGGAAAGAGAAAGAAAGAAAGAAAAGAAAAAAAGGGGAAGCAAAAGTAGTGGCCACGTACGTGGCCGCGGGGGCAGAGTAGATGAAGAAAACAAAAAGAGAAGAGAAAAAAAGAAGAACGGAGAAGACATGGAAAAAAAAGAGACGTCTCGAATTTGATCGCGACGTCGTACTAGATGCAGGAGCAGAAGCATCTGGACCTTGATGAAACAGCAGACTGTTGAGTCCAAAAGTCTGCTAAAAATGGCTTAATACAACTATTTTAGACTGCGTCTGACCGCGAGTAAAGGCCAGATGCATTATCAGGGCCTGGAATTTGGTTCTCCTAGGGGAACATCAAAATTTCCAGCCCTTGATCTCGTCTGAGATCGAGGGCCAGGCCCTGATCCGAAAGTTTGGCTGAGAGCAAAGCTGCTGCCCTTATCCTTCGACTGGCTATAAAAGCAACCAGCAGCCCATTCATTTGTGGTTGATGCTGCTGGCATTCCGCTTGAGTGAGTGTTGGCTGCTAGAGGAGAAGCTGCTGGCTGGAGTACAAGGTAAAGAGTGGGGGTCTGCAGTGGGGGAGAGAGTGGAGGCAACCATAGCCACCACTTCACTTTTTGAAGTGCTGGGGAGGGAGAGAGTGGAGGCAACCATAGCCACCACTTCACTTTTTGAAGTGTTGGGGAGGTGTTGCACGACCATCACAGCGTCGACAACTATTGTTGGAGAGGTGGTGGGAAGGTGTTGTTCGTTCAACGCGACGTCGGCGGCCATTTTCTGTAAGGTGTAGGGGTTATGCTGCACATGGCAACCATAATTGGAGAAGTGCTGGGGAGATGCTACGCAACTTTTGCGGCAACAACATTTTTTTTTTTTTGATGTACTGTGGGAAAGCTTCCAAATTGTTTCGGTGACGGTTATGATTTTTTTGGGCAGTGACGCGGAAGTGTTGCCGATCCGACAGCGTGGCGGCATAAAGTTCTTCCAAATAGTAAGGGGAGGTGCTGACTGTTTGGCGGCACGACAATGACGATGTTTTTTTTGTGAGGTTACGCTGCTAAAAGTTTGGTACGGCGGCAGCGGCACTTCGGTGCGAACCGTTGCTAATGTTTTTTGGCATGGCGACGTGGTACCGGTTTTGACGGCATGGTGAGCGACAGTTCCGCGCTTTATTTTTTGTGGTGTGTGACAACTATGGTGGATTCTAAAGGGGCCCAGAGGTTGGGCTAACACTGGTGCATGTTTGGGATTGTGTGGTAGCGATGCATAAACGGACGGTATGAAGATGGCACGGAGTGAGTGCTCGCGGCAGTGGTCATTGGAGTTGCAACGCTTACGGTTTGGGCCGGAAAGACATTTTTATTTTTTAGGTTCGTGGCACATGCGGTTGGACCAGGGCCACCTTTTTTTTTTTTTTTGCGCACAGAGCAAACGGTCTTGAGTTCTGGACCACCTAGTATTGTGGCGATGGTGTGGGACTACATTGGAACCATTTGGGACCATTTTGGGACTAGGTGAGACTGATTGTTGTGATCCGGACCGGCATGTTCAAGTTGGTGTGGCTATTGTGAGGAGACGTGGTGATTAAAAGCGACATGAACTTGCAACTGGTTAGGGAGTATCTTTGGTGGTGAAGGTGCAGTGGGACTGCGTTGAGATTGTCAGGGATATTTGGACGAGGTGGGTTTGGATCATGAGATCACCCTCTTTGAGGGTTATCTCACTCAAACATCTCAGTGGATCCAACCTTGGTGTGATCAGACACTTAGAGAAGGTGGCGGACCGTCGTTCAGTGAAACGACAACAACTTGTGAAGTTGTAAGCCGCGTATTTTTATATGAGCCGCATATTTTCATATTCTACAACGATTATTTTCTTCTGGTTGAAATATTTCCTGGCTTTCTTGAGTGAGCCGATTCAAACTTCACTCAAGGTTAGTTGATTGACTCAGATTTCCCTTCACACCTGTGTGAACCTACACTTTGCTTGACCCTGTTCATTGAATGTTCGTTGAAAAAGTAGAGAAAAGTCGTGCATATCGTGCACGTGAATGGAAAGGTCTGACTTAAGCATGGGATTGCACTGGTTTTCTCTTGAACTTGTTATCTCTGCGTGTTGTGCAGGTAGGTAGAACAATGTTTGCAAAGGAGTTTGATTTATGCCTATTTGAGAAAGATGAAAAAATTACTTTCTTTCTACCTTTTACCAACCTGATTGTTAAAAAGACTTGTTGTTTTGAAAAAGATTATTCAGAGTGTGCCGTAAAATGAATTCGATTAAAATAAAGCAGAATAAGATCAAACGGACTTAGTCTTCTCCCAAGGAATGACCCTTTCTATCCCGACCTTATCTACCTGTACCTGTTCAAATGATTCTTATTTTTTACCTCATTCTTTTCTTTTCATTTAAGTTACCTTGCACTTAGGGAGGAAAAAAACAAATGAAATTCACTTAGGGTGGATATGTTCTCCCTCTGGGAAGAAACTGGGGCGGGGGTTCGTTGCTTCACGAGCCAACCCTGTTATCGACCCAGAGTAAATCGTTCTACGGGAAGGTACTTTGCCGATTCGGTGGAGACGACGCGACTTCTGAGATTCGAGTCTTGTGTTCGGACGAGGAGGAGGAATACTCCAGACCACTTCCTAGAGGGAGAGGCATGCAACACTTTAAGCAATGTCCCTGATCAAGAACCATTCGCGAAGTAGTCTGTCATCCAATAAGATTGAGAAAGTATGGAGACAAGTGTGAGCGTCGAATCTTAGGTCAGCGGTAATGTGAAATGAATGACTTTTGCAATGCGTCTCATCAAGTCAAAACTAAGGTAGTCAGACTACCTTGTCGGCTGCATCGATGTTATTGTCTGTAACCAACTCCTCATTGACAGTTGTATGATTGTTTTGTGGAATTCGACCTGGGATGGTTGAACTTATTTTAAACTTGTGTTATTAAATATATTGTATGATGATTCAATTTTTTTTTTAATTATCATTTCAGATTTGATATGTTTCTATCGACTATGGTCGATTTCTTTTGATGTAATTATTTGTGGATATTGTAACTTTTTTTTGACTGTGTGTCTAACGGGACTAGGATCAATGTTGGGTTTCACACTTGGTTGAGACCGTCCTAATCGACTGATGTTTGCTCTGTACCTAGGAGATCAACGCCCTAGGAACAAACGGGGTTCGGGTTCGCTTGGCGTTAACCAAGCGTATCTATACTACAACGAACGAGCAAACGCCTTCGGCTGACCTACCTTTGCAATTGCATTTAAAAGTTTTCGCACGTGGGTCAGTAGCTCGGTAGGGATACTCCCCTAAGGGTAGTGACAACCCCTTAGGGAAGAAAAACTTATGCCCCGCGGGAACCTATCCTGTCGTAGAGGACGGCGGGATATACCGTTGGCGCACCCGACTAGAGCGGCAACAGAACGATGGTACCGCAACCGTCTCGGCGGTTCGCAGGGTTGTTAAGTGTCATTCCCAAGTTGTCTCTGTTTTGCTTTCGTTTTACATCTGCGTGACATGGCCGGGAGGGCTCTCGCGCTTTGTAAAAGGGCGGGAGCCGATGCGCTCGACAATGCAATACAATTACGTGTGACATCACACTTCATTATTAAGCACATCCAATACATACTGCAATTAACGAAGGTATAAATAAAAACCTCAAGTGACGTACTCCATTTCACGCCCCTATGTGGATTATCGAACACACACAACAACATTGAATGGTAGCCAGCTAATCAGGCATCGATCATAATTTAATCACTATTCCATGGATCTTTCCATCACAAATTCATCACAAATTCATCACATTTTTATTACGATTCCAACATAAATTTCAACATGAAGTCTTGTGCTCAAGTGTTGATCAACAGAATATCAATAAATTATCAACAACACAAAGTTCAACAATTTAACATGTAACTTCGTGTAGACTGTATAACTGAGAAACGTTGGTTTTCATCACTTCCCGTATAACACGGGGCATGTGACGGGATAACTGTTGATAAATAATTTTTAAATAATTTAAAAGGGGGGAAGTTATACGAGGAAAAGAAAAAAAAAAAATACCGACAATTTTTCAGTTGTAGGAGATCTGCGAACGTGAAAATCATAATGCATATCTTATCCGTGGTGGTCCTATTGAGTAATTGAGCAATGTTGGATGCACGATGGATGTTAAAAGACACAAGATAAGAAATAAAATGAGAAGGAGCATAAAAGAAGTATAACTAACATTAGAGAACAATTCAAGCAACTCTCTTTTGTGACAACTTGACTTTCGTACAACGAACACACAAACTTATTATCATGTTGCTCTGTTGGGACTCTGCAATGAGCCCATGCTCGCTGTATGAGTCATGGCGTCAAGAGGAATGGCTGGAGGGAATGAAAATAGTCACGTTATGATGGTAAAAGGAAAGAGTGTCCTCGTGGAGGTATTGTTGGCGTCAATGTGGGACTTATGGGCGGAGTCGAATGGGGGTGCAACTCGCTTCCAAGCATAATGTGGTTGTTTCTGTCAGTCTGGGGTGGAAGCCTTGGTTTGATCTTGAAGTGGGGCTTAGGGCCGGAGTCAATTGAGATTGTAGCCCAAGCACAATTGATGGTCATTTGTTCTAATCACTCTGGAAAAAAACCGACTCAAATGTTTCAATGACTTCTAGATGTGATTACTGTACAGAAAGTTACTTCACTACTTCAATGGAATGGAATAGCCATCACTGTGCGGCTATGTACTCTGCGGCTGCAACATGGGTGAAAAATCCAACTGCTAATAGGCGGGTGGGCTAGTACATTATTATTCGAAATCAATACGTTTTTGTGCATCAATACATGCATCCGAGGCAACCGTGATTGTTATCTTATTGGTTAACTGCAAGGTCATCATAGCAAGGTTTGAGAGTACTCTTTAAGTCTTGTGGGTTAACTGCAAGGTCATCATAGGTATCACGATTACAATTATGTTACATGTAATTATTGCTTTAACCATCATCCTATGACGACCCTCTGTCGGTCCCACAACTAAAACGAGGTAAAATAACCGAATCGACGAAATTAGCGGTTTGGTGTATTCATCAAAACAACATACTTGTGCACCAGTGCGCATCAGTTCGAGGCAGTAGTAGGTTTAAGGTATTATGCTAATATTAAAGAGTCATCTCCAACTCTTTTAGTTGCAAGGTTCATAGCGCATATTATTGTTATTATTATCGTGTTACATTCAATCATGTCTTCCATAGTGAGTTATGTGCAGGTTTGTGCATGTGAACGTGTGGTGAGTGTGACATGCTACCAAGCAAGCTGTATTTGTTATTCAGCACTTGCCCTTCAATTTTGCTCACGTCACTTCCAAACCGTCTGTGGTTGGTTGGGAAGTGAAATGAAGGGCAAAATGTGAGTTAATTTTAGAGAAAGTGCATTGTCTGAAAGAAGGTTCACAAAAGAGAGGCTCAATTAGATAGATGTGATGTGATGGTTGTTTTGGATATCCAGGTCGGTGATATAAAGGTAGTTGAAGTTGTATGTTAACAAGGGCGCCAAAAGAATGAAATGAAATGAATTTGGAAAACCCATGAACTTGTCGAGATGATGGCGACTCGGAGATCTGTAGGTGATGTGTATGCAAAGTTTTTTTTTTTTTTTTTTTGAAGTCTGTGTCAAGCCTCACTTCAACCATTACAATGTTTCTAACCGAGTTATGATGGGCATGGGATCGAGTTATGTGAGTGATTCTAAAGTATTTGACCGAGTTACGTCATAGTGAGTGTTTTTGTGTTTCTTACTGAGTTATGATGGTTGTGGGTGGTTGTGTAGTTTATGTTCGAGTTATGGTGTAACTCATCTCTTGATGGATCGTCAATGGGGTACTACTTGATTGGCAGAAAGGTGGACTGGAAGTAGCTGATTATATATGGATGTGATTTCCAAGGATGTCCCCTTACAATAGAAGGGAAGCTTATATGGGAGGTGGTTGACAAAGTCCTCATCAAAGACGAGAAATTGAAACCCAAGATCATCGGGACGAGTGGTACAGTTACTCAAGGACTAAAACATGAGAGTGGGTGTAAACTCAAGTTGCAGGAGCCTGTCAGCGATAGATCCTTCAATGTGCGGGTGACTGGACCAAACAAGACGGTTGTTATGAACGACATAGAAGTGAAAGAGGACTTTGTGAATAAGATAATTGAAGAAGGTGGTGGAAAGAGAAGCATGAATAGTGTTATCGGTGATGACAATGATCATCGTGCATCCAATGATGCTCACGGTTCTGGGGGGGATGAGAGTCATTGAGAGTGGTTGCACCGAATTATAATGTTCACTAAGCATGATAATGTAAAATAAGAAATGCCACCTGAAAATATATATTTATGTACGGACGCCAAACTAAAAAATGTTAATGCTGGCCAAGGCTCATATAGATATAGGACCCGACGAAAATAGACTCCCCACTTGGTCCACCTACACCAATGTTTTTCTGCTCTCTCGTTCGAGTTTCTTTTGAGCTGCGAACATGCCTCTTATTTTCATATCATTATAGAATCAAGCCCTCTTATGTGAAGCAAAGCTGATACCATCATGATATTGAAGCCTCCACCGTTAGATATGCTTATGCTTTTGCCTTCAACATGAACATAGCTTGCCTGCGAGAAGGCGACACTACGACCCTGACATACGTGACATAGGTGGAGAGGTTATTGGGGAGGGAGGTCATGGCCTCCCTGCCCCCACAAATAAACATGCCTACCATGTTCAGATCATTCCAAATCCGAGCCCTCACACATAGTCGTGCCATCACATGGGTCACTTGAGGGGAAGGTGTGAGGGGGAGGGAGGGGCGTGGCCCCACCTCCACCACACATTAACATGTCTCTCTTTCTCATATCATTCAAGAAGCAAGCCCTTGCGCTTTCTTATTTGAAGCAAAGTTGATAGCCACGTTCAACTTTTCGCAATTAAACGTGTTTATGCTCTTGCCTCCAACATGAACATAGCTCGCCTGGGGGAAGGGGATCATGACCCCCCCTCCCGCACACATGAATATGTCTGCCTTGTTCAGATCATTCCAGGCTTAAACCCTCTCACTTTGTTATTTGGAGTAAAATTGATAGTTTTTATGTTCTAAAGTTCTAAACGTTTAACTTACACCGGATCTTCGTACATAGTTAAAAAAAACGGTGAAATAGATATCAAACATAAAACATCGCTACACCTACATCGTACAAGAAATAAGACAAAAGAACTTGAGATGCACTAAAAAAAAAACGCATACACACAAGCTATTTTTTATGATGCTAGCTTCCCTGCAATCGAGATTTGTTTGCCTTGTTCGTATCATTTCACAAAGAAGAGCTTATGGTGCCATAGGTAAGTGTCCCCCTGCCTCCCTGTTTGCCTGTCTGTCTGTCTGTATGTCTGTATGTCTGCTTGTTTGTTCTTCTGGTTGTCTGTGCTCGTTTTCATCTGTCTATTTGTTTGCTGTCTGTCGGTGTCTATTCGCCTGTCAGGTCTGTCCATATGTCTGGCTGCAAGGAACATGAATGTGAACGGTATTTCAGATCCTGGTTGCAAATTCACACAGATGTCTGAGTAAACGTATATAGGTGGAAAGCACATTAGCACCAAGAATCCATCCAAATAGAGCAATATAATGGAGTAACGGGTCAACGTTCAAATCTATAGGTCAGGGCAACACAACATCCAAAAGTAGCTTTTCTCCATCTGGCATACAACGCCACGACCTTTTCCACCCTACTTCCCTGCGTACAGCTGAGTTCACGTAATCAGGCTCATTTCAATCCTCGAAACCAATGTTCGAGAGGTCAACACCTTAACCGACTTTTCTCCTCTGTGTATACGCCTCTCTCTCTCTGTGAGTGTCACTGTGTAATTATGTGTTCTCACTGTATACGCGTCGCTGTGCGACTGTGTGTGAGTGGTCGTGGTTTGTTTTGCCTGTGTATGTTCCCGTCCTTATGTATGTCTGTGTGCCATTGCGTCTGCGTCACTGTGAATGTCACAATGTTCGTGCATCTATCACTGTCACAATATGCTTGTTTGTTTTCCCCGCCTTCCTCCCCTTTTCTCATTTTCAGTACATCTGTTCGTTTACTCGTGCTGTCCTGTCTGACACTGTGTCTGGCTATTTTGTCTGATGGCCTGCATTCTGTTTGTCTGTCTGTTTCTCGTCCATGTCTGTTTGTCGGACTGACATTGAATCGCAGGTCTGTCGTGTAGGGGTGTAACCTGGGATCATCTGGGTCACATCTGCTATAGTTCTGAAGGATCAAGGTCGTAGTTGCCACTGTATTAAAGGGCCAAGTCTCCAGACCTCTGGAAGGTCCGGTAGTGGCCCTTTAGACAGACTAGAGGCAAGTGGGCAACCGGCGAGTCCACCTATGCTGATTCGGAGGTACCCAGTCCTACTCTCGTTTAGTTTAGCCAGCGAGTACCACGTGGAACTATTGTGGACTCAGGGCCCGGCGGAAATGAGGTAAACCCGAACAGAAGTGCAAATCAGGAGACAACACCCGGTTAGTGGTGCCACTTGCTTATATGCAGGTGAAGTGAGAAAGAAAGCGAATCTAATCGCAATTACTACTACTACTACTACTACTACTACTACTACTACTACTACTAATAACAATAATAATAATAGTAATAGTAATAATAATAATAATAATAACGATATATCACATTTGCAAGGAACTGAGTGATAACGAACTTCAAATTAATCAGTATTACATACATGAGACCAGGTTATCGTGACCTTGATCAAGGAGCAGTATTGTTACACGAGTTCCACCAAATAAGCGCGCAGCAAGGCTCATAAGAGACAATCTTGGTCGAGCCTCATCACCGTCAACGAAGAACCAAAGGTCGAACCTCCTATCTGGCACTCGGCACCCAGACCACAGATGACAGATCCTATCTACTCTTCTATCTATAATGCCACACGATGATGTCAACAGCTTTCCCCAAAGTGCGAGCAGATTTTGGTCAACACTCCTTCGACTTCTCTCTGTTTACGGCCCTATCCAAATATGGGTAATTGTCAGTGATAATAGTGATAATAATAATAATAATAATAATAACGATAATGATAATAATAATTATAATAATAATAATATAAAGTAGTAAAATGACAATATTCAAATTGCACAACCATGTCGAAAGCCAGATCCTATCACAAAGTCTAGAAGCAGCATTGCACCAATGGAGAATCGTAACACTGGAAACCAAATGTCAATGAGAGTTTGCTTTCGCCATCGCCATCATATGTGTCCGTTCCCTCCTCCCTAATCGGCGCTTAGCGTCCAACATACTCTCTACACAGACACCACTATCCTACTCATCGACAATGCAACTGTCGATGTCAGTAGACAACGAATTACTCGAAAGTGACGCTCGGCGCAGACCATCACCAATACCAGGTACGTGCCTTCACACCCATCTTTCCATCTCTCTCTCTCTCTCTGTCAGTGTGCAGGCGAGGTGGGGCGATGGCGCCAGGGTGCATCTTTCGAAAGTCGGGGCGAGGTGTGACAGTTGGCACACAAGTGGTGGTGCATACTCCCATGTTGTAGTTGGTGATTCACTTCGAGGTTAGCCGTGAGATAGGAAACAGAATGTGTTGTTTCTCTCTCTCTCCCACACATGCACATTTTACACATTCTCACTCTTGCAAATGACAATCCCTCAGATGAATCGGATTGAATGCGTGACAGCAAGCAAGCGCAGCTAGCGGTGTATATTTCCACGTTACAACCGTAGATACATTCGGTTTAGACCATCTTGTCCCCGGAAGTCCCAAGGAGCAAGCCGTGGAGTTGGAGACTTACCTATCTCTCTCCTTTTGCCGTTGTCGACAGCTCATCGCAATTCGTTAAGACGTGCACTCCACAATACAGGGACGCGACAGGCTCAGGCACTCATTCAATAAGTTGGGCGGATGACAAGTCCGTCTTACGTCGCAGCAGACACTGACAGCTTGGCTAGGTACGCTGCCTTCTTTCTCCCTTTCTCTTCCCCTTCTCTCCTCCTTCTTCTCCTCCTTTCCTTTTCTTCTCCTTCTCCTTCTTTCGCCACCTATCCTCTTTTCTTTTCCTTCACTAGAGTGCATCTATCTTTCCCTTTCCCCAGTGGATAATTAGCAGGGTCGTCCTGCGCTATCGGAGGGAAGAGATTCATATGCAAAGACATCTACTATAAATGGAAGAAGTTCACGACCTTGAAGATGATCACGGATGACAGGGAAGTCACATACATCCATACTAGCCATATTAATAGTAGTTATGATAATAATAATAACAAAATATAACAATAATAATAGTAATAACAATAATAATAATAACGATAATAATAGCAAAAATAATAGTAGTTTGTAGTTAGATGTATACTAGCCATGTTTCCTGTCCACGTTAGTCATGATGAGAGGCGCATGCTCTACTCCAAGGAACAGGTTGCCCGACCTGCGAGGGTGATGATCTATGTCGACCAGGCAAGTCTCATCCTCTCTCTCTCTCTCTCTCACACACACACACACACATACACACACACACACACACACACACACACACACACACACACACACACACACACACACAC
>BFEA01000020.1:4995424-5006464 GCA_003427395.1 Chara braunii | reverse complement strand
TCTCTCTCTCTCTCTCTCTCACACACACACACACACACACACACACACACACACACACACGCGCACACACACACACACACACACACACACACACACACACACACACATACATATACACGCATACCTTCACACACCCACACATTCCCCCATACCTTAGTGAAGTAGCATATTGTTCCACGTTCCGGTGGTGGATTCATTCGTCTTTTTACATCGGATCGATGAAAGCTTTGTTCAGTCGGTCGTGCATGTCGTCCCACACAAAATGACGATCTCGCGGGTGAGCCGGGTGAAGTCGTGTCAGCGGGCGGGCGTAAAGCAGTGGTGTATATTTCCATGTCCTAGCGGAAGATTCATTCGATTTGCTCTTCCCTTTTTAATGGAAGTAACGCCAGGCCAGTTGTGATCGACACACACTTACTCACACACCCTCCCACGTACACTCATACTCTCACACACCCACCCACACATACAGACAAAGGCACTTACTCGCAACGGGTGTGGTTTGTCTACTACCAAGTTCTAACGGTAGATTCATTCAATCGGGTTCGGGGCGTAGGTTGCGTGATAGGAGGCCTACCTATTCTGTCTTGCTTCGTCCTTGTCGGAGTTGTTGTCGTCGTCGTGCTCGTCGTCCGGTCAGGTAAGTATTTCTTCCCTTCCTCTTCTCCTCCCTCCTTCGACTTCTTCTTCTTCTTTTTCTCCCTTCACTACGGCGCACGACCTTTCCTCTCCGCCTCTTCTTTTCTTCTTTCTCCTTTCGCCTTCTCCTTGCTAGTTCCTTGTCTTACTACTTGATGCCGCCCCCTTTCACACTCATGCTTGCATTCGCACGCTTACCACACTCGTTCAGTTCATGCGCTAGCCTATTCTGCCCTCGACCGCGTGCCTGCGAAAAGCTCGCGCTCACTGCTGCCTTCTGCGCTCTTTCCCTTTCCGTCTTTCTCTACGCAACTTCCATGTGTCCTTCTTCATTTCCCCTCGACGGAGCCTTGTCGCGCCCTTCGCTTGTACTGCCCTGTCTGTGGCGAAGTCTGGTCGGGCCGTGATCGGATGGTGCTATCCACCAGAACGCTTAGATGAACCCGCCCTAGTATTTCGGGCGAGATTCATTTAGGCACCTCGTCCATTAACAATAAAAGATGAAACTAATAAGAGAATAAGGGAAAAAATCTAATAAGAAAATAAAAGAAAAATAACTGAATCTAACGAGAATCTAACTGCAGGAACTCCCCTAACACGCCAATTGTCGAGCCCGCAACACTCGGCCTCAACAACTTTGACTAACTGATTTTCCGATATAGAGGTTGCGGGTTCGATCCCTGGCGAAATGGAGGCGGGGAATAAAAATCGAGTCTTCCAAAAAAAAAAAAACGGTTCAGGGTCGGGTGGACTCGATCCCTGAGTCTGTGGCATGATAACAGAAGCTCGAACCTACTGAGCTAACTCCCATTTTCCAATAAAAAAGGACCAACTCTTGTATAAGTGCAGCAGTGGGGCCTAGCCCCACTAGTGGATCGGGTCCATTCCTAGTTTCGTGTGTGTATGCTTGTTGGTTCGTGTTTTTCTGTCCGACTAAGAGTTGGCTTGAGTGTGTGTGTGTGACCCGTCGGACACTTTGTTCGCCCGGAAGGTCCGAAGGCCCGGTACTTACTTAAGGCGGCATCGTAGCGAATCCCCGCAGGGAAAAATTCCCAGGCGGCGGGTAGGGTGACACTATACCAAGTGAATGTCGGTGCGCCGAGTATCTGCGGCCGAGCAATGCTGTCACCTACGTGTCTTAGATGTGCCCCATCATGACAGTAACCAGATCAACCCCTCAACCTCCCTGGTCGAAGGGTATTAGTGTCGATCCTAATCATCACGGCACGTGCCACAGTGATGCGTGAGCTCATACGACATTCTAAGCTCAGACTCGCCTCTCAAGGCTGTCGGCATGGTCGACCTATCGTTTGTAAAATCATGGCCAAATACCCTTGTAAGGGTATTTGGTCCAACAATGGGTTGTGGAGTAGTCGAGGATTTTCGCCATCGTGACTGATAGTAGTGATTGGCAGAGAACTCATTCCACGGGAGCTGAAGACCTGAAGCGCTATTACTGTGTCCGAATAGAGGTGTTGTTGGTATGGCCAGACGCAGTTGAAGGAATAACCTGCAGTACGGTCGTAAGTTGGAGCTGCCCAAGAGCCTGCTAGTGTGGTCGTAGCAGGTTATTGTCGTGGCTGTCAAGGCCAGCGTTGTTGAGGGTTAGGACAGCTTGTTGTTGAAATAACTTTTTGTCTACAATTTTCGATTGCTGGTCCGTTTGACTGGGCACACTGCTGGTTCGTGTGACTGTGCACAGACCACTACAGGTTGCTATGCGTCGTCACTAAGGAGTCAAAGTACCTACCTAGTGATGCAGGGTGACCGAGGGGCTTGGGAGCTCCCTTGCTGATATGTTGCCCACCCTGCCGTGTGAAGCAGCACTAAGTATAATTGTAAAGCTTATCTGCTGATACTAAGTGTTGCCCAGTACCTTAAACGGAGTGACGAGGAAGCAAGTCTGCAGCGAGTCTATCGCAGGGATAGCAGATCGGACGAATGGCTAAAGTGCCTTCTTCTATCAGTCTGTGCAACAACAAGCTAACTGCGAGGATTACATGCTTAGCTGTTGGTCGGTATACTGCCCCACCAACCAGGAAAGCAAGAGGAAATAGACTGGTGCCAAAGACAAAATTGCTAAGGCTGCTACGATAGGTTGGGGGCTATTGCTACGAATTGGGGATTCGTCAGGTGGGTTGAGTTCGACAGTTTGACTTGACCAAGCGGTTGTTACTTGGTCACCATTGCGGGGCCCTCAGGTGCATCAAGGAACCAAGGCCCTCTCATGTGAGTCTGAGTGCACCCCTCTTGGATCTTGGAGTCCCAAATCTATCTCCTCCTGCCCTTCTTACTCCAAGTCTAGTCTGTAGGTTCTGAGAGGAAGGCGGCAGGCGGGATTGCAACGCGTAGGACCGCAGCAAGACTCTGTCGGGAGTCATCCCACCAATTGTTGGAGCTCTGCCCGAACTCGGGAGGAGTTCTGGAGGCAGGGAACTGAGAGGTAACCACCCATCTCCCTCTATAAACCTAGTTATAGCCCCTATCTATATCCCTTTTTATACTTGACTGAGTATGTTGCATGCCCCTCTACGCCGACTTTCATTTTGGCGTTCAGGACATAACCAGACTAAGTAAAAGGGATGTATGTATAATGTCAGTTTCAGTTTCATTGTTTGACTGAAAGCAGATTGTGGGATTGCATCTGGGGGAAGGGTGGGAGAAAGGCAGTGCATGAGGTTTGACTGGGTCAATCAAGGGCTGGACTAGTTCCATAAGTTTGGGAAGGCTCAGTGCTATGTTTACTTTTGAATTGCTTGGAGAGCCAGACATGTTCCATAAGTTTGGGTGGTCTGGTTGCTCTGACTTGTGAGGGCTGATTGTGAATGGCTTTTCAGGGACCAAGCATGTTCCATAAGTTTGGGTGGCTTGGTCGCCTTGTTTACTTTGGGTTTCCTTCAGTTTCTTTCTGTTTTTGGCTTTGAGATAAATGAACCAGGTTGAGGACCAAGACATGTTCCATAAGTTTGGGTGGTCTTGGTCCAACGCCTCGCACATGCTGGAACCAGAAGGTTATAATTTGGATATATTTTATTACTATACTACTTATGAACAGGCTAGTCAAACAGGGTTCCATAAGTTTGAGTGGTCTGACTATAACCTTTCACCAACTGAAGAGAGTACTAATTAAGAATAAATTTGTGGTACGAAGGGGCAGACTGAATCTTGAGTTGAAGATGGTCGGTTCAGTTATATGCTACCTCAAAAGACTAAGTGCAGACAATTATATAATCTTGGATACTTAAACAGTTCAGGGCGACTAGGGTAGCCTAGTCACATGCCCAAAGAAGAGAAAAGTTGTTGTGCCCTGTATTTGTGTATACTCCATGGCTGAGCTAGACATGTTCCATAAGTTTGGGTGGCTTAGCTTTATGCCCTATGTAAGTTGGGTATAAAGGGATAAATCATTGAGGGACTATGAACTATTGTTTGCTAAGTTGACTTTGGGGATGGTGAGAGTACTTACCTTTGTGGTTTGGCCTGCATGTGACTGAGTGAGGCTGCTGCTTAGTCTGATTTTCAGTTTGATAGGTAGTTGCTTCACTCGCTCGTCACGTGCTAGAGCAATAAGAGTTAGTTTCAATTCCTGCATTTTCTAAGCTAAGTTTTTTTTTTACTTAGGTCAATTTCTGCATTTTCTGGGATCTTTTGTTATACTTGGTCTTGTATAAATCTTTGTAAGGCACTTTCTCTACGGGAAGCACTGCCGAAATTTCTGCAAATCCAAGGAGTTAGTCAACGTTTTTACTTTTCAAAGTTCAACTTGTCCAAAGTTCATATATGGCTTAGTAAAAATATAGACAGTCTGTTTTTCTAAAGGGAGTGCTGCCCAACTTTTTGTTAATTCAGGGAGTTAGACAAAATTGGACTTTGCAAAGTTAAATGTTATTTCTGTTTTCATATTCAGGCTTATATAAATTATGGAAAGACACTTTTCCTACGGGAAGCGCTGCCGAAATTTTCTTAATTTAAAGGAGATAGATTATATTTTGACAGGTGGCGATTCTGGTGATCCACTCAGTATGGGGAAGATTATGTCAGGGTCTACCTTTGCTTTGGGCATTGCTTAGCGGTAGATTCAGGCGTAGTGAATTAGGAAGATTTTGAGTGAGATCGTGATATGGGGATTATTCTCCAGGGACTTGTAAGTTTAGCTTGAGGATTGACATGTCTTGTGTTACAGGTCTTCTTGATCGATTGATTCAGGATTTAGGCTAGATTCAGCTTGATCCTACAAGGATCATCTTCTGTTATCACTAATAACAGGTCGGTTATCGATTCGTCGGTTTACGATTCGACTCCAATCCACTCCTGCCACTCAACCTAAAGGCTTTAGTCTTGTGATTTGAACTGTTTTGTTGTATTTTCACTCGGACTTTATTTGAATGGTCATTTAAAGAAAAGTACTGAGTATTTTATTTTGAGGAATTGCACAAGAATGAGACTTGTATGACTAAAAGCAAGAGGTGTGAGTGCAAGGAGGTTGAAGTTGACCTCGTGTAGTGCATGGACTTTTGGTTGAATCTTTGATGTAATTGCAGGTATGTTTAGTGATTCGGACTTTGAATTTGACTGTCTGCGCTCACATGCATATATATATGCCTGAGAGGAGGCCCACTGTGACTGTGAGAAGTGATCGTCCAATATTAATAACCCTTTATATTTATGTGATATATATATGTTTTGAATGTTTTCGTGTGGGCCTACTGGAACCACGCGTAAGGGTTAAACAGATCATGCGTTTGAGAGGAGAGGGAGATCCCCCGTTATCCTTTGCTTTTTAGAGTTTTATGGTTGGACGTTGTAGTTCGTGGCAGCCGTCAAAGTCAAACCCCTTGACTTATCTCCAGACCCTAGATGATGGAGTGGGTCTCCAGGGCCATATTGACGATTGCCACCACAGGTATGAACCTGTGTACCACCCATTCTCCGCAGGGTGCAGAAGAGGGTGTGGTTCTCAACCGCACTTTACGGTTGTCCAGAGTCGAGAGATTAACCCTCAAGGCGCGTGTCAGTCGACACTTGAGTGTCGAATGCGACCCTCGAGATTAACGATGAGCGCATGAGTATGGGTACTACATAGTACACCATTGCGACTGCTTACGTATGCTTGTATTGCGAGGCGATATAAGTTAACCATGCGTCCGCACGGTTTTATACTAAGTCTCGCGCGTGACGCCTATCTGATTTCCGCATCGGAGAGTTATGGGATGACTACTAAGGGGCTAGGAGTATTGTCACGTTTGTTTGTTTTGTGTCGTTCTGTATATGTACGTATGTGCGTGTGTTTTTATGTTTGTGTTCTTTAGAGTGGTGTGCGCATGGTGTGTGGGTTGCGTCCTAGTCGACCGACGACGAGTTGCGCTTGGGACTTCAGCCCCCCAAGATGTCGATTCGCGTGCGGGTTCGATAAAGGCGTAATACCGCGCGTACCCCCTATGCTACAACGAACGAGAAACGCCCTCGGCTGGTCCACCTCTGCGATTGCAGCCGATTAACTTTCGTACTGTGGACTGGTAGCTCGGCGGGGATACGCCCACCGAAGGGAGGTGACAACTCCCGTAAGGTGGAGGTAAGTCGTGCCTCGCGTAGGCCCTATTCTGTCGTAGGGGCTCGCGAGAGGTATGACTGGCGCACTCGAACAGAGCGGCTTGTGGAAGCTCCATCATGTATTCGCGAAGAGGATTTAGAGCAACTCCTGCGTGACGCGGCCGGGAGGGTCCCGCGCTGCCCTGTGCGGTGCCGGACCGATGCGCTCGACAATGGGTTTATTAGCTCCATAGTTTCATCCATCTCCCCTAATGCCAAAGAGTCTCTACGAAACCGGTCTGCCACTATCGTGTCTAACACTGGATCCATAACCATATTTCAGTCACCCCCCAGCACAAGGTTGGGAGCAGTGGGGAGAACTCTAGGGAGGATCTTAAAAACTTGAGCCTTTTCGTTCTTGTCCACTGGGGCATAAATAAAGACAAAAGTTCATTTCGTACTGCCTATATCAATTGTCACCCATACCCATCTACCCAAAGAGTCCGTAAAATCATCCACAACCGTTAGCTGGAGGTCTTTGTGAAACAAAATAGCTATGTCTCCCTTAGTGCCATCTGCGGGGGCCCAAAACTGAGGGCCTTGCCATCTCCAAAGATTGTCTGCAATTTTGTTTTCATTTAGTTTGGTTTCCTGAATGAGTACCACCCGGGCTCTGTTTTGGTGGATCTAATACTTGAATTTGGACCACTTATGTCTGTCATTAGATCCCCCCAGGCCTCGTATGTTCCAGGAGACCACCCTAAGTTTATTCATTGCTGACACAGGACCCCGGAGTTTGGAGTAGGGAAAAATTTGAGGGGGGAACATGAAAATGAATTCCCCTTCTCAAAAAAGGGGTGTTGCTAGGGTGACCATTGCAGGGGTGTCCACCTTAAACTGAGAGGAGGAAAGACTGGATTTTTTTTTTCTGTCCTCCCCTTGATCTAAGGTACCCCCCTGCCAGGAAACTGACAACATTCTATCAAAAATTTCAGAAAACAAATTATGATCTGTTGTCAATTGAAGGTTAAAATCAATAAGTACGTCGCCTGAAATTCCTTCAATAGTATATACCATATTTGCATAAAACAAGTTCTCACCCTTCACCCACTCAAGTGGGCACCAAATACCTTTGGATTTAGCCACTTGTTCGAGATTTGTTTTGTTGGGGCGAACATCGAAAACAACAATTACTAACTGCACCTTGTTACCACCTTTGCCCGTTCTGGTACCTCTCCTCGTCCCCTTGTTGGGGATGGTCCTCACTGGTGCGTTCAGGCAAAGGTAGTTCTTTACCTTAGCCATCATTACTGCCTGTGTGGGGTTACCTTCCAAGGGACTGAGAGTGAGGTATTTTAGATTCGTGCCCATTTCATATGTGAGAAACAAAATACCATTCTGTGTTTTCCTACAAATTAATGACACTAAATACTTGACCCCAACAGGTTTGGTAGAAGACAACCTGCTTCTCCGGTTGGAATTTCCCCCTATTTGTTTTTCAGATTTACCCGGGGATGTTGTCCTTCCTCTTTTTTCCTTATCAGGCCTTTCCTCCCGTGTTGAATCTTCTGATTTCCCAGAGGGGTGGTGTTTTCCGGATCCGTGTCATGGCCCATTTCTGCCATGCCCTCCTCTGGGGGTTGTTGAGGCCCCCCATGGATGGTTTTCTTTAGTTCTACGGGGTCCTTGTCCTCCGCTGGCACATAAGGCTGAGCGCCCTTCTCTTTATGAACCAGAATAGCGTTTTGCGTGCTCTCACTAATCTTTTGTGAAATTGATGCTAATTGGAGGCTAATGAGAGCAGGGTTCCTCTCCCCTGATGCCATGTTTCTGGTCTCTTGTTGTTCCTTTGCCTTGCCTTCCCGAACAATTAGCTGAGAATGTTCCTGATTATTTGTGTGTCCTTCCTTGTTAGGTAAGATATCCTGACCGCTGGCGTTGTCATGTGTGCCCAATTCTATGTCGGAATCCCTGAGAACTGCTATCCGATTTCCCGCAGTTGGAACTTTGTCTGACTGCACCTGAGGAGAAAGATCCTCAGCAGTCTTATCCTGCTCAACATTTTGGGCCACAGCTGAAAAGGGGTGCCAGTGTGCCCACCTCGTCCGACAATCCAGCGTTAGTTGGTCCCAGTGGCCATGCCCGTGTGGTACTTGTAGTACTTGTGGTACTTGTATCCCCTTTTTGGTCTGTACCTACCACTGTGCTTGTCCTTGGTGTGCTGGTTGGGTCTGTTGAAATTAAAGCAGTATCTACTGGAGCCCCTGTAGTTCCCACTTCGCTCACCATATGAGACGGGGTAACTGCAACAGTTCCAACTTCAGTTGCAGTTGCATTCCTCTCTGAATCCATCCCCGCGACCACGACAGCCACTTCCCCCGGGGTTGGTGCAATTTTCTCTGCCTCCAGAGGGGGTTCCTCCCCCAAGGGGAAGTGGGACTTGGCCTGTGATTGAACTTGGAGATGAAATTTGATCAAAAAAAAAAAAAAAAAAAAAAAAAAAAAAAAAGATGAAATTTGATAAAAAAAAAGGCTAACCCAACCAATTCAATTACCTGTCAAATCTGGACAGGACGGCCTTTCAGGCCTTTTTTATTGTCATTATAGTATTACAGGAAACCCCGTAGCAGCCACATCCGTGCTCAAGCCTCCAACGAGGGAACATGAGGGAGCTGCACCCACCAGCAGGTGGGCGATACCGGTCAGGGGTCAACCGGTAGCATAAGGACCGAGCTTCTTCGATGGGCCAGTCACTGTGCCTCCCCTCCGGTCCCCTCCTCCTACGAACATCAGCATTCTCTGCTCAATGCCACTCAGGGGCTAATTGCACTACTCTCCATAGGCCAAGTTTGGCGAGTAGGTGCCTGGTTGCACTTACTCGACAAACTTGACGAATGCAAAACATGTCAGACGGCTCACCACACCGTCGACACAAGTTGTGGAGAGTGAATTCGGTTTCCCCGCCTGTGCACGACGGTTTGTGGAGAGTGGTCCTCGGAACTCTCCACAAAACAGCTTCCTGGAGAGTGCAGGGCTTCACGAGTCGACATCAGGTAGACAAAAAAAATTAACTTCTCTGTAGAAGAAATATATGCCAACGGACTGTGATAGTCCTCTGGATACCCCTGATCGGTATTAGCAGGGTATGACCAACACGGGTGTGAGTGTCAGCGCGAGTGGGTTGTGTTTGGTGTGTGAGAGAGTGTTGGCCATAGCCTCTGCTGCTACTCGATGAAGGCTGGGGGACGATGAGAAAGGGAGGCACAACTACTGGCAGGTCTCGGTCTTTGTGTTAGCCAGACCCCCACTGGCGGCCCCAACCCTATACCCTAACCATTAGGGGGGCAAGGGGCAACATGAAATCTCCCCTTCACAAAGAGAGGGAAACTATGCTTGCAGGGGTCCCCTCTAGATAGTCTTAGGAGGAGGTAATGGAAGGTAAAGAAACAGAACTTGAGAGAAGAGTGTAGAAAGAACAGAAAAAAATAAAAATAAAAAAATTAATGGTGAGTAAGGGGTGGGCCCCACTGCTCGGCGGCTGGAAAAACTGGTTGGCCATAAAAAGCGGTGGAAAGACGGCGCAAAGACTTTGGCGGGTTTCCGTGGGACCTCACCGCCAAAGTATTTCCAAAGCTCTGGAAACAGCAAAACATACCCGAAAAGGAAAAGTCGGAGGGTCCCCCCCCAAAAAGGAAAGTTGGGATGGGATTGCGGTGCACTAAATTCGTCCGTTGCTGGACCAGGACACACAACGGCCCACATCGAAACCGTGCGACAGGGCAGTGCATGTCCGAGGGGGCTTGCCCGCCCATGAAACGGTCCGCCGTAACGTCAGCTGGACCACGCCCGCTCGGCATCTTCTTTCCACAGGAGAACATGCCCCCCCCCCTAGTCGGTTGGAAGGCCTTTCTGGAAAAGTCGTGGAAAGCGGTTCGGTTTCCAGGCCGCCAACCGTGTAGAAATGCTTCTGACACCTTTCCCGCAACGTCCTTCCACGGTCTGTCGGGCGGCCTGGTAATACTGGGCCAACGGCCCGGATGGTCCTAGTATAGTTTAGGCCTCCTGGTCGTCGTACTTCAGGGATATCCTCAACTATTCCTCAATGTAGAATCGGCCTAACGGCACCGGCAGGGCCCGCCGCCGACTTGCTGAAGTGCACGGCTGTGCCTCCTCCATCGCCTCACTGCGTGTGCGGTCGTGTTGGCTATCCACGGTTCCACAAAAAACACCTGATGGTGTCATACTGTGTAGTCGGATTCCCACCGACTCCTCTGTGCGTGCGTGTTTGTGTCCGGGCGTGCGTGGGTGCGTATGGTCGTGCGCGCGCGTACGCGCGTGTGTGCGTGCGGGCGTGTGTCTGCGTATGCTTGTATGCGGACGTGCGTGTGTGTGTGCGTATGCTTGTGTGCGTATGTTTGTGTGCGCGCGTGTGTGCGTGGGTGAGTGTGGGTTTGGGTGTATTGGTGCTGTGTTTGCCAGACACACACAAACACAGAGAGAGAGAGGGGAAGCATGAGCAGCGTGGTGCTCTAAATTGATGCTGGAAGCCGCCAAGCGTCGAACCGGTTTTTTCAGTCGAAGGAGCGGTGAACAGCTCCGCGCGAAAGAGGTATGCCGCGATCTTATCCTTCCTTCCTCCTCTTCCTCCTCCGCCTCCTCCTCCCCTCCTCCTCCCTTTGCCCTCGACTCTCCATATTTCGATATCGTGGTGCAATATCCGTCTGCACCTGCTTTACCCATCTCCCTTCCCCATGGCGACCTAGGCTCCGGCTTCTTCAGCTCCCGTTATTGCGGACTCCCCCCCACTCTTCTTGCGTGCCATTATTTTCGATCTCGCTCAAGAATATCGTTGGTTCATTCCAGACGACCAGC
>BFEA01000020.1:4965563-4993141 GCA_003427395.1 Chara braunii | reverse complement strand
AGAGAGAGAGAGAGAGAGAGAGAGAGAGAGAGAGAGAGAGAGAGAGAGAGAGAGAGAGAGAGAGAGAGAGAGAGACAGAGAGAGAGAGAGAGAGCGCTCAACAGGTAACCACACGGCATACATACCGCATCGGCTGATCATGTAAGTACTAAATAATACACAGCAAACAGACTCGGAATTGGAATTCTCAGCTAAGAGATCAACAGGACGTCATTTCCTCAGAAAAAAGTGCAGAGTTCTCAAACTGCAACTGTGGGGCTCATTGCACACAGAGCAAGAAAAAAGCGTTCCTCCCATGGAAACCGCAAATAACAGGTGAACTAACCACCGCAATAAAGGAGGGGGGGGGGCAGGTGTTGGCATTCCTTCCTGTTTCTTGCAAGCGAAGTTGCAACGGGTCATCGAATACCATATTAACAGTAATACGCCCATTGCACACTCCACTGTGGGGCTGCAAGAGGCTGGGACAGAGAACTGGGGTGGCGGAATACGTCCAGTGCACACCCCACTGTGGGGCTGCGAGAGGCTGGGACAGAGGACAGGGGTGGAAGATCTGGGTGCTGGGGTGGAAGATCAGGTCCAGTGCACGGGGCCCCCAGAAAGGCTTGGGAACAGAACATCTAGGACGAGAATCCTGCTTAACTTTCCAATGACTGCTCGTATGCATCTGGCCTCATATTGGTGCTGAATACTTTGAAGAACGAAGAAGAAAACAACGGCTCGAAAGTAATCACACTTGTACTTTCCAGGCGGCGTGAACTGCTGTGGAAGAGTTTTCCTCACGTTTTTGTCGTTGGTGCGTTGCAGGGTTTAGGGTCTAGGGTCTAGGGTTTAGGGGGTTACTACTAACACGCCCCTCTACCCGCATGCAAAGCACCTTGGCATCAGGAATGTGTTGAAAGAAGGTAGGTGGTGATAGGTGGTGATAGGCAGTTGTAAACCTTGGCGTAGATGATCTTCAATATAGGGTCGGAACGAGGGCTTGATCTCTTGATCTTTAGTGCAAAGAAACGTCCAGAGGTCGTTTAGAGCAAAAGAAGATAGTGGGATATAATTTTGAAGAAAAACATCTTCTGGAATCACGAGACCTTCACTCCACAAAGTCTCCCGATTTTGAGGGGCACAAATCAAAGTTCCCAGTTGGCTGAGGGCACCGACCAAAGTCCCCTGATTGTCAAGGGCACAAGTGAAGAAGTGCAGTAGTCGCCAGATACATGAATAGTACTAATGATCAAATAATATAATAATAATAAGTGTAAAAGAATAATTACTTAACATATATATAATATATTAAAAGTATTAATAGGCCCAGTGCACACCCCATTGTGAGGCTGCAAATGGCTGGGACAGAGAAGTGGGGTGGAAGAAAAGATCCAGCGCACGGTGGGGCCAGACAGGCCCTGGGACGAGAATAGAACTGACCTTTCCAATGGCTTCTCGCATGTATCCGGTACCTTTCTCAGCTATTGATGCACATGCAGTGCCTAAAATCGCCCTGCGCGCCAGAAAAAAAGGACTGACGGGTCCCCATTGTGGCTTGCGCAGCCAGCCATTTCGGTCCGGTGGCACCTAACCTCTACCCCCGCCGGCCTCCCCCGTCACCCAGCGTGTCATGGCAAAGTAGCTGGGAAAGGTACTGGTGGTTTCTACATTGGACCTCGCTCCACTACTCTCCGCATGCTCAAAAGACAAAAGAAATGGCCGTGTATGTTTCCATGTTCTGGGGTCTGGTCCCATCTACAGCGTTGAGTTTTCTCAACGCTGAGCTTTCTATCACGTGTGGCATGGTGGGACGGAGCTCTGCCGTTGATGTATTGCGATCTAATGGTAACGGAAAACCTATTAGATTTTGTCATTTTGTAGAATTTTCCTTCGACGTGAAATCCGTTTTGTAGTATGCTTTGGCCCTTTTGGTTTAGGCGGGAAACCATTTTCCATTGAGAAAACTACCCTACCCAGGGGGCAAGTCCCACTAGCAGCGTTGAGCTACCTCAACGCCTGAATCTGGACGGTTTTGCGGATATGTGCAGAAATGGTGTTGAGTTTCCTGAACTGCACGTCTCCACAAACACGTCCAGATTCAGGCGTTGAGGTAGCTCAACGCTGCTAGTGGGACTTGGCCCCAGGGTAGGGTACATTTCTCAACTGCAGTGCCTTTCCTTATTTTTGTGTTTTTTAGACATCATTGTGTCCTGAAACGGAGGAACTCTGACAGCTGTGTTTGGCTGTCTGGCATCAAACTCCTTTCCTTCTTTGGGCAATGAATGCATTTGGCCATCCACGTTGTCCCTGTCCATTTTACAAATGGTGTCCTCCTGTCCCCTCACCATGGGGAGTATCCCTTTTTCACGGAGACAGTCACTCCGACTGCTCCAGACATGTTTCATTTCTCCGAGTTACGTTACAAAAAAAAAGGAGAAAAAAAAGCTGTTTCTAGCGTTTTTTTTCAGTTTTTTAATTTCTTGTTTCAAATTTATTAATGTCAAAATGGCGTCACACCGACCAGACCCCTGGTGGAGGATCCATTTTCATTTTGCAAATTTGGAGAGCAGTGGAGTGTGTGGCCAATTGACGAGTAAAAAAGACGAAGGGGCTCCAAAGTAAGCAGACTTGTACTTCCAAGCCTCTTTTGCCCAAGGCCAGTTCCCACTGGGCTCACAGTTTAGTTTTGTTGAAGAGGGTGGGCGTGAAATTCTTTTTTTTTTGGCTGTTGTGCACACCCTTTTAGATTCAGCAGGCCAACACCTGAGAGTACTTTCTCACACCAGATTCTAAAAATCGCAGAACCAACGGCCAGATCACGGGCAGCTCTTGATCTGGCCACTGATTCTGCGAATTTGCCACTTTGAGGACCTGGTGTGAGTATGCCCAGAGGAAAGTTGTGGCATGAACCGCTGCATGGTGACAATTCGGCTGTGAAATGTACTGGTGATGGTGACATAGGAAAATAAAAATCGGAGAAAAGGGCCCAGCATGCAGAGGGGGCCAGGAAGGAAGAGTCAGTGCTCCACCTAACATAGGGCCGCTACTCCCGGAATCGTTGAATTTTGGGAGTGCGGCTTCGCCATACCAGCTCCCGAGTTCGGCTTGTCAGACCTAATTCAGGAGTTGTCAGGTTTGAAGGCTCGAGAGCACTCCCGAGTACTCCCGAAACCTCCCGTCTGCAAGAGGGGCAGTTTCGGGAGACCTCTGGCTGTGGATTGAACTGGCCCGAATGCTCCTGCATGAGGGAAGTTTCGGGAGACCTTGGGCTGTGGCCTCAAACTGGCCCGAATGCTTTTGAAAAAGGTGGCTGAGCCGCGTTCACACAGGACAAGAGTGATTCATGAGAGACTCATGGTCCTATTCAGCCCCTGCCACCCTACCTCCTGCCTGCAAGGGGGCAGTTTTGGGAGACCTTGGGCTGTGGCCCCGAACTGGCCCGAATGCTCCTGCAAGAGGGCAGTTTTGGGAGACCTTGGGCTGTGGCCTCGAACTGGTCCAAATACTCCTGAAAAAGGCTAGCCGCGTTCACACAGGACAAGACTGATTCATGAGAGACTTGTGGTCCTGTTCGCCCACTGCTGCCCTGTGAAGCACACTGTCGAATGGGATTTCCCTAGTTCTCAATTCTGAGAGCACTTTCCTATTCGCACACTGCCACCATGGGATGTTGGGAGCGCCCGTTTCGAGAGTGCAGTGTGGCGAAGCACACTCTCGAATGTGACTTCCCTAGTTCTCAATTCCTAGAGCACTCCCGAATTTTTTTTGGGATTCACAAGTGGTGTGGCGAGGTCCATACTTAAGAGAAATTCCCCGAAGTCCCTTAAACCACCAGCATTTGGCCCAGGGGCCAGAAAGGTTGGGAAATGAAGAGTCGTGCTCCCAACATACTTCAGAGAAATTCTCAGAAGTCCGCTGAACCACCAGTATTTGGCCCATACATCGGCCAGCGGCCCCTCACCGTGATTTCCAGAGGCCGGAAGCGCAAACATGGCCCCTCGCAGTGACGCCGAGAGGCCAGAAGTGCAAAAATTGTTGTTGATGACCGGAAGTTGCATTACTTATACCAGAAGGGCCCCTCACCTGGACTTCCAGAGGCCGGAATTGCAAACATGGCCCCTCGCCGTGGCTTTCAGAGGTCGAAAGTGCAAATTTTTCGTTGATGACCGAAAGTTCCATTACGTATACCAGAAGGGCCGGCAGCTGAAGTATGGGCCAAGTACTGGTGGCGTGTATACCGAAGGGGCTCGCGGCTGATGTATGGGCCAAGTACTGGTGGCGTGTAAACCAAAGGGGCTCGCGGCTGATGTATGGGCCAAGTACTGGTGGTTTAAGCATGCTGCATGAGGCCCCGAAAGTTGCGGTGCGTATTATAAAAGGGTTTGTGGCTGATGTATGGGCCAAATACTGGTGGCGCCAATACCAAAAGGGCCCGCGACTGATGTATGGGCCAAGTACTGGTGGTTTCAGTATGCCTGAATACTTCTTCGGGCTGGGCCAAGTACTGGTGGCGTCAATACCAAGAGGGCCCGCGGCTGATGTATGGGCCAAGTACTGGTGGTTTAAGTATGCCTGAATACTTCTTGGGGCTCCACCACCTGTACTTGTTGATGAAAATTCGAAAAGGGTGCCCCGTTTCCAATGGGGCCACAATTGTGGCCTGATCCATTGTATTGGGAGCACGAAATTGGGCGCCCTGTGAAATGGTAAAATGGTGCTCCATGTTTTCACCGAGGCCACAAATGGTAACCCTGTCAAATGGTAACATCGTGCTCCATGTTTCCAATGGGGCCACAATTGTGGCCTGATCCATTGTATTGGGAGCACGAAAAGGGCACCCCGTCAAATGGTGAAATTGGGCGCCCTGTGAAATGGTAAAATGGTGCTCCATGTTTTCACCAAGGCCACAAGTGTGGCCTGATTTGTTGTACTTTTTAAGGGAGCACGAAATGGATGTGTCCTTTCTTGCAAATGGATGTTCCCACACTCGCCCTTGAAAGATCTGTGAATGTTCAGTAGGAAGGTAGATAGGCGTAGGATTTTTGCACGCTCAATTCTGCGTGCCAATCTTGAAGTAGTTTTACAACCAGGATGGATAGAATGTTAACTGTTTCGGTGCCTTTTTTCCTTTTTGCGCCGGTGCCATGCATGCGAGCTTTCCCCACTTCCCACTATGACCCATGCCATCTTCACCCTTCTCTTCGCGCTTCTCTCCTTCACCTGTAACTGTTTTCCATCCCCTCTCCCTTTGCGCTGCTCTCCTGCTCCTTTTTCATCTGAATCATGGTCCCACTCCGCACTACTCTTCGTGCTCTTCTCCTTCCCGCCCTCATCACCATACAGGAACTCCCTACCTATCCGCCCCCATGATATTCGAGTCGTCAGGTGACATCGTGTAAGGAGGCTACTCCCCACATGCTGTGATCTGATTGGCTGCGAAGGAACTCGCAGGGATCGATATGGCTTTCACTGGGCAATTACCCCAAACTCTCGCTTCACCCCCTACTACCTCTGCCTCATTCCCTCCCATCTTTTATCTCCCTTCTTGCAACCCATCTGCCAGCTTCAGGGAAGTGGTGGCTAGGTGATGTGGAAGTAGCGAGTCGGAAAGTCCTGACGAGCTGACTGCAGTGTATGCAAGGCTGTGCGTCGGGTGGCTGCGACGAACTGCGGGATCTGGGCAAGTTGGTGCAAAAGCTGAGTTGGCGGGGTGACGATCGCTGTGGTATGGAGGTTTGTATGTAACGACCAGGATCGCTAGTACGAATTGTGTGTGTGTGTACGAGTGGTTGCATGGCCAGGGGCCATTATCATAGAGCAGAAGGGGTTCCACTACCGGACACGTGGTGAGGACGAGCACGAGGAAAGAGCAATCAGGCTGAGGCCATCCACGTTGGATTCCGAACTCTATAGCGAACGGCGTAGGGACTTGATTCGAAAACGAGACCCTACATGTGTACCCCCACCTTTCCGTTCGAAAAGACGACCAACAGCCTGCATGGAGGTACAAACATACTTTTTGGATTAGGCAAACATTTGAAAGTAGTATGCGCCATTTCTTTCCTATGCGGCTATGGTCCTTTCTCATTAAAACTGGAATCACACGGAGGGCTTTCAGTTCCGTCTGTGGCCCCACACTCAATATTCCCAAAAATCCTTGGCACACCCCGTTTTACTGTTCTTTCATGGCCTATTCTGCATAACTTATCACTCCCACCGAAAGACGGGACAGGGTGTGAGGTTGAACGTCACATATCGCACCTGCTGGTGGGTGCAGCTGCCACATGTTCCCTCGTTCCTCGTAATAAAAAAAAAAGCCTGAAAGGCCGTCCTGTCGAGATTCAACAGGTATTTGAATTGGTTGGGCTTAAAGAATTAGCCTTAAAAAAAAGAAAAAAGGGATCGTAGTAAAAAAGAAGGGCCAGGGGGTGCAGCAGGGCCACAAAGGCATGGGAAATAAATTCCTAGGACGAGAATCCTATTCACCTTTTCATGTCTTTAAGGCTTGGGAAAAGAAGGCCTGGCAAAAGAGCCTGTTGCGCAGGCCACATAATGAGCTGCTTGAAACCACCAGTACCTTTTTCAGCTATCCATGCTGAGCCTAAAACTGTTCTGCGCGCCAGAAAAAACGAAGCGGCGCGGGCCTCGTTTTGGGTAGTGCCACCAGCCATTTTGCGCCGGTAGTCCCAAGCCTGCCCCCTCCCGTGTTAACCGGTGGCCATTTGTTTTTCAAGCAGGGAAAGGTACTGGTGGTTTAAAGCAGCTCATTATGTGGCCGGATACTGCGCCAGTGGACCCCAGCCTCTTGTTCCCAATGCTGGGATTTCGTGTGATCCAAAGAAATCTGAACAGCAGCGGCCCTTCTTGGGTTGGAAGGGTTTTTACAATGGCTGGGTCATCCATGAAGAAAAAGAGAAGGTCCAGGATGTGGTGGAGCCAGACAGGCTTGTGGAAAGGAGGTGTGGGGTGAGAACTGTACCTTTCTTTCCACAAAAGAAAAGAAGGGCCAGCGTGTGGGGAGGGCACAAAAGCTTGGGGAAAGGAGGAGTGGGGCAAGAAGAGTACCTACTACCTACCTTTTCAGGCCTGCTCGAATGGGCGGCATAAGAGTGGCATCAGTCATAAAACAAAAGGAAAGGATGGTATCTAGGCGGGGAGGGCTTTCTCTTTTTTTTTTTGGAAAAGCAAACCACTTCATTATATTATAAAACTTCCAGGGGCCAGAACCGTGTTCACGAGAGAACATGTGGGGGCTGCTCCTGCTACGGGGTTCCCCGTATGCCTACAATTAGGAGTAGTGGTAGGTAGGTAGTGTGAGGTGAAATTGAGAGAAGAATATAGCTTTTTGAAAAAAAAAAAAAAAAAAAAACTTCCAGGGGCACAGTTCCAATAGACGAACTTCAGAGGAATTTGTCGAAGTCAGTGAAGTGTGGCGAGCTCACCCTGCAATTAATTTTGGCGCTCCACCTACTGGTCCTTCCGGGCTAAAATGGAAATGGGGCCTCCACCCACCGTCCCATTCGGGGCTGTTACGAAAATGGTGCAAATGGTCCAGAAAAAAAAAATAAAAAAAATAGTGCTCTTCATTTCTAGCATTCGCAGAACTGTGGTCAACGGTGTACCACCACATGCAAAAATAGTGCTCTTCATTTCTAAAATTCAGAGAATTGTGGTCTGATGCAATGCATCGTTTTTGAGGGAATGCGTGGCCAAGGAAACTTTGCAAGGGCTTCTTCAATTTGATGCACGTCGAACCTGCTGCGGTATGCGCTCCACCCTTCTCAACTGAAGAACACAGTGAAGTACTGCACACGCATAGTGAAGAAAACATATGCGGCTCTGCAGTGGAGCCAAAACTAAAATCACTGAATTTAAGTCAGTGGAGCACAACCGGTTGTATTATGAAACTTCCAGGGGCACATTTCCAATAGCCACGGGATTTGACTTCACAAAACCTGTGCGGACCATGAGCCGGCCTGTGTGTGGCCTGTGCGGAACATTACAGAAAAGAAACAAAACAGAAAACCCAATGTGAGGCAGAACAGTGGTTAGGTGGAACGTGTTGGACGAACTTAGGGCCCACTCACACTAGCTCTATCAGAAAGTACCTGAGCACATGCAGGGCCGGACCTGGATGTATCTGGCTGCAATTACGTCCAAAACTGAGTAAGAGAAGGTCTTAGTGTGAGTATGTTCTTAGTGTGGCTGTCTGAATGTTGCCCATTTCTGGGGCCACTAAGGCTTGTGCTCCACAGACTGATTTCAGGGAATTCCTCCAACAATATGGGCCTCCATAGTTTTCGTATGTACAGTGCAGCAGCCAGCAAACAAGGACTCCCCCACCAGAGCTCATTCCTAGGGGGGTGTGTCCTGGGCCTGCAAAGTACATCCCCTAAAGTAAACATGGGAAACCCCATCTCTTCTTAAGTAATTTTCCTCAAAAGATGGTGCAGTCACTGCCATGCATCAAAATGCAATCCTGGGTATTTTTCAGTTGTCACGGGGAGCCATTTTTCGTAAGAGCCCAGTGGAGCCCCACTTTTCACTAAGGGAAGTCCGCCGTTCTGGACTTTTTTTTCTCTTCAAACTATTGTTTGGTTTCACTTATCTGTTTCCATCTGGATTTGAACACCTATCTGTATTTCAGCAGTTTATGGGTGTACCCGTTCCAGAAAATCCCAAAAGTAAGCCAGTGGAGCACAAACCTTTTTTTAATACAAAACTACACTATATTCTTCTCTCAAATTCTTTGGCTTTTCAATATTTACCCACTTCCTTCTTCTTCTTCCCCTTTTTTTTCTTTTTTTTTTTTTTTTTTTTTTTTTTTTTTTTTTTTTTTTTTAAAACCACCGGTACTTCCTAGAGTCGTGCCCGTTAACGCGCCACAATTTTAGGAAACGTACGGGCTACTGCAGGAGCGCCCAAATTCATCCGACTAGAAACGTTTCTACTCTATTTTTCCCGCCGATATCTGGGCCAAGTACTGGTGGTTTAAGAGGCGGGTTTCGAGAGACTCGGTGGTTGCAGTCTCAGTCAGCCATTGGTTATCCTGGCAATCCATCCTCTCGTCAATACTCCTAGCGCACTCCCTATCCCCACTATCCTACCTCAGTGTGAATCACTCAGAGCTATCACCCTACCATCTTGGAGGGTGACACCGACCGAATAGCAGGTATAGGTACCAAGGCGGGGCTGGCCACCCAGCCTTGGTAGAACCGGAATCGGACGAGTCTCGTCGTATGGGAACTTCGGATGCCAGGCTCAAGTATTCTCTTTATTAACCCCCCTATTGGTTAGAGGTTCAACCCGAACCAAGTAGCAGGTGTAGGCAGCTTAGGCAGGCTAGCACCCATGGACAAGTTTGGACTGTCATGGCTTACCCAGGCTAGGCGGATCCCTGACCCGCCACAACGACTTATTTCCCTACCCAGCCCTGGACCTGTTCGTATTGAAGCGTGTAGTAGACCCCTGTGACCTCCTCACCAGCCGTACAACAGTACACACAGGGGCGTACACATCCTCCTACCCTTAACATGATTGTTAAAGGGCCCCGTCAAGGGGAGTGGATGGTTCATACGGACGAAACACCTTAACCGTTTCCCAAATTCTTGAACATCTCCATTTCATTGTCACAAACATATATCTTTATGCAGCGGACGACACCTTGCGACATCATCTGATTGGCATCGCGATGGGGACTAATTCTGGTCCGAAGATAGCTAATTTGACATTGTATTGGGATGAGGCTCGCTTTGTTGATGACCTTCAACGGCGTGATCTTTGCGTAGCTCAACGGTATGCGTTCACATACCGCTTGATTGATGATGTTTTCTCATGGTGACATCTGCCACCACCGTTAGAGCACTATGGCCTCAAATGGAAGGAGACCACAGCACCTGATGGCTCTTGCACATTCTTGGGTGCACGCCTCCAAGTCCGCCTTGACGGTTCCCTGCGTATGAGTGTCTTTGACAACGTAGCTGAATGCAATTTCCTTGTTATTCGTTACTAGTGCTACGTCTAACGCCCCTGCACACCAGCTGGCGGGAGTGTCAGTGTACTAGGTTTGAGTATGTCTACAACAACTGGTATGATTTCAAAACTGCAACAGCGATGCTCACACGACGCATGCTTTTTCGCAGGCACTTTCCAACAACGCTTGTGACAGGATGGACTTCCTATATTCATAAACGTCAACACAGGTACCCTGCGCACGTGACCCACCTCTCCAGCTGGTTCCGCAACATGCTTAGATGGTCTATTCACCACCCACTTTCTTGGGTTTCCACACGTTGTCCTTGGACTACGCCTGTCACAGCTCCTTCATTATTGGCGCCTGTCACACCTATCATAGCCTCTTCTTCATTACCTGCGCCTATCGCACCTGCGTCCTCATCAACCTTAGTAACCCCTTCCATGCCGTTTGTGACCCTGGCTGCCCCTTTTCGGTTCGCAACCTCTTCTTCATCGGCCTTGGTTGTTTCTACGATTGATTCTGTGGGAGCAACTCGACCCGCAGTTGCTATGTCACCCTTGGTGTCGGTGTGTTCCTCCATGGTATCCTTGGCCACGCCTGCATTACC
Organism: Chara braunii; assembly: GCA_003427395.1. Lineage (NCBI taxonomy): Eukaryota > Viridiplantae > Streptophyta > Charophyceae > Charales > Characeae > Chara > Chara braunii. The sequence continues at coordinate 4,982,576 of BFEA01000020.1, read as the reverse complement.
ACCTGCAGAGTCCCCTCTTCGGGTCTCACCTACGACTGCCCTCCCCGTCTCTACTTCAGCCACTTCACCACCCCTGACTTCATCCCCCCCGTCTTCACCGTCTTTATTTCCCTTGGTTTTATCTTCGTCTGTTACCCACCGTCCGACTACTCTACCACCCCCTGTCTTCACCACTCCTACATCCTCTGGGTTTGTCTCCATCCGTTATCCCTCTTCCTAATTCACAAACTACTTCGTCCACATAGACTTCATCATCCTGTTCTGCCCCTGCAGAAAGCCTACTTCGCCGTCCTAGACGTCGGCTTCGACTTACTCCCCAACCTCAACTTACTCCCCTTTCCTCCATCTCTGTTCTTGGACGAAGAAGAATCTGTTCATTCTCCTCACAACGGCCCTCCTCCCGTTCCCGTCTTTTGTCGCCCCAAGCATCAGTACCACGCCTATGACGCTCTTTAACTGTAGACCTTTCTGCAACACGACAAACACAAAATAGGAGGGATGATGGCAAGGGACCATCTGAGGAAGAACTTGGCAAGGGGACTGTAGGAGATTCTGTAGAAAATCCGCCTGACCGGCCTGCACTGGATCTGTGTGGCCTCGCGGCTACTAACATTTGCCTACAAGCCTATCGTCGGGAACCATACACTCACTCTGATTTCTTGACCATTGCTTCCCATCTTGATGCTTAGGAACGTGAGTTATATGGTGATAACCCGACTCTGCATCCCCCACAGGATAGTAATTACACTCGACATGGGGGATTTAGTGTCTCTGTTTTGGAGACTGCTTTGATCAAATGCTGACTTGATATGCAGCGTGCCCCTTCGGGTGGCGTTGACTAGTGTTCGTACGTTTGTGCCTATATTCTACATACTCCGGGCCACTACCCCGCTCTTGTTCGTGCTTTTGGTTCTGGGGAATTATGGAATGGTGGTGCTATGGTGCAAACTATTCCTGCCATTTGTAATCTCGTGCGTAATTCCTTAACTTTAACTATTCCAAGTCATTGACCCTATGGGTACCTTGTGTACTTCCATGCCCGTCTCTATGCCTATCTTTGTGCATGCCTTTGTACCTGTCCCTGTGCCTGCTTCTGTGTCTGTCTCCTTCCATGTTACTGACCCGATGGGTACCTCGTGTACTTCCGTCCCTACCTCTGCACCTATCTCTGTGCCTGCCTCTGCACCTGTCTCCATGGCCGTTTCTGTGTCTGTCTCCGTGCCTACCTCCATGTCGGTCACCGTGTCTGCTTTAGTCTTCATTCCCCCACATGCTGCACTAACACCTTGTGACCTCCTTCGTTGTGCGATCACTGACACAGTTACACTTGGCTACAACCGTATAATTTTTCAGGCCCGCTGTCGGCAGGGATGCCAATTGTATCCAGATGCAGTATGTCCCATCTGTGCCTACGGACGCTATAGCGAATGTGCACTTAACTGTGATGGTGAATGCCCCACAATCGTCATGGTCTGCGACTGGCATGCCCTCTGCCGTGCATGCTTAAGAGGTATGGTTGATGTTTACAACCGTACAATTTTTCGGGCCTGCTGTCGGCAGCGCTGCCACCTGTATCCAGATGCAGTATGTCCCATTTGTGCCCACGGGTGCTATAGCGAATGTGCACTTAACTATGATGGTGAATGCCCCACAATCGTCATGGCCTGCAACCGGCATGCCCTCTGCCGTGCATGCTTCAGAGGTATGGTTGATGTTAGCCGCCCTGGCTCCTGTTGTGACGCAGTTGCTTACCTTAATGGTTTTCGTCCTATAGATCAGCGGGAGGGCWGCTACCATCGCCCGCATCCTTATGATAGTTGTCCTGTCTGTCGTGAGGGGTCTTACTTAGACATACCTTTCACCCTGACAAAAATGTGCAGGTGCACTGAAAGAGTGTACAGGAATGTGCAAAGGTGGGAAACGCTTCACTAAAACTGCAAAACTGTGAAGAATGCAGTAAAAGAAGAACATAAGTTTGTCATTTTACTTTGTTTGTACCCTGCACCGTAACGCCCTCAAAGAAAAAGTCTGAAGGGTGAAAATGAGAGTAAAAAGTGAAGAAGTGGTGGTGTGCAACGTGGTAGGCTCTTCACCAAAACTGCAAAACTGTGAAAGAAAGAAGAATGCAGTGAACGAAAGAAGATGTTTGTGTCACCTTTTTTATTTTTTTTTCCATCTGCCTATTGATTTTTCCTTTTCTGCTCCTCTCTTCCTTGTGTTTAACACCTCTTCCTTCACTCTGCCTCTTTCCCATAGTGTGCAAGTGGGCTGTCATGGCATACAGGGATGGGGGAAGCTCGCGCTCAACTTCATCAACGTGGCGAGCCTTGTACAGAGGCACGGTGGAGGAGTTAAGAAGACTCAGAAAGTGAATGATTTCAATGTGTCTTTGTCTTTGTTTTTTATCCTTTGGTTAGTGTTTTCATTTTTTGTTGTTGTAAAACACTGAAAGAAATAAGAATACAGTGAAACAAAGAAGAAGAGGACACTGTTTTTTGTCATTCTAGTTTGTCAGTCTCTTTGCCTGCCTGTCCTTTCATTTTTCTTTTTTTCGCTCATCTTATTTCTTCTTCTACTTCACGTGCTTACGCCCTTAGTCAATAGTTCTGTGACAATATATGTGTGCCCGGAGGCTGTGTATGTGTGTGTGTGTATGTGTCCATAGGCTATATGTGTGTGCCCGGAGGCTGTGTGTGTGTATGTGCCCTCAGGCTATGTTAGCAGACGCTATTCCCACCATGGAGCTTCTACGAAGTGAGCAGTGCTGAGAGGTGCTCCTATCACCCCACCAGCACATATGTGTGTCCTTAAGCTCTGCGTATGTGGTATGTGATTGTGTGGACTATGTGTTGGATGATGGGCCAAGTCAAACCAAGAACCCCCCCAAGGTCCCAAGCCAGACTCGAACCCATGATCTATGGCATGCAATTGGAAGACTCTAACATGGGTGCAACAGTCATACATGGTACGTGTGTATGGTATGCCCGACCGGGAAGATCAGCAGAACAACCAAGACTAACAGCGACAAGCAACCCACACAACATCAAGACCCAGCATACAACACCATGAGCAATCTCTTGGGTAGTGCGCAAGCAGTGTCTGTAATAGCTTTACCTGCGTCAGCCCAAGGGGTATGCAAGTGACCATGTGTTATGTAAACGCCCGCCGGTGTCTCTGTATAGAGGCGCGGAGTTTTGAACCTGCAACCCCATACCACAATTCACATTGACAACCGGTGCCCTAACCACTGAGCCACATGCCACTTGCACTATTTACTCCTAAGGCTATATAGAGGGAAACCCTGCAAACATAGCCACCTCTCACTCTGAAGGGATATTGCATGTTGCCCCTTGCCCTAGCGGTTAAGGGTGTAGGGCTGCGGCCACCAGTGGGGGTCTGGCTGACCCAAAGACCAAACATTTTTCTAGTAGTTGTGCCTCCCTTTTCACCGTCCCCCACCCCCCATCGAGTAGCAGCAGTGTCTAAGGCCAACACTCTTGCACACACCACACACAACCCACCTCCCTTTTCATTGTGCCCCACCCCCCATCGAGTAGCAGCACTGTCTAAGGCCAACACTCGCGCACACCACACACAAGCCACTCACGCTTACACTCACACCGTCTTGGCCAAAGACCCTACTAGTACCGATTAGAGGCATCAAGCGGACTATCAAATCTGGTTGGCACTAAGCCTTATTCATATTCGTCTCTTGTATTGTTCTCAGGAAAAAAATTCAAAAATCTAGGACCAGCCCGGAAAACAAAAGTTTTGATCGGTAGAGAGAATTGATAAAGCATGCAATAGATTATTTTTGTTATGCAATACATTTTCAATGCAAAAAATGGATTGAAAGTTGATCCAACTTCATCTTTAAACCACCGGTACTTGTTCCATACATCGGCTGCGGGGTGTGACGCCCAACCTCACGCCCAACGCGACTTCCCGTTCGGAGTGAAATGGGGGCCCAGAAGTGCGAAAAAGGGGTGTGCCAAGGATTTTAGGAAAGTGTGGGGGGGGGGGGGGGGAAGGGGKGGAGTCCCAGGTCGGAACTGGGATCTCCGGTGGCAAGTTTCAGGGACAAAGCTGCAGGACGGTGGTCGCGGATCGCGCCTGGGTTTAGTGCTACGTAGATAGGGGTCACCGCCTTTGCGGGTTCCGTCGTCGGGGTCGGTTTCGTAGTTGGTGTACCGGCGGGACGCTGTGGCTGTCGCGCTGTCTGAGTATTTGTTGCCGACGAACGTCGCAAGTTTCGGAATCTGACGTGGCAGGCCTCAGTCAAAGACTGTGTGCCCGCCGCTCGGTTTCGGAGAGGGTTTGTCGGGTGAACCCCGTGGCTCGGTAGGCTCGATCCTGCTGGCACTCAGAACAATGTGGGTCACGCCAGTGAGGAGCAATCGCACGCTAGGGGGCGATCGTTTGGCTACAGAAGGGTATTTGAGGTAATAAGGAGGATATTCTGTTTCGATGATAACGACGTCGGGTTCCGCGATAATCTGACACGTGGGCTGGCCAGAACGACGAAAAGGGTAGGGAATGTCGTTTAAGGCTCGCCCGATGTCCCACTGACAAACGCGCTCGCGCCCCGTTTGATAGGGGAATTCCGGGAGTTTGGCTCTGGGGCGTGCAGAGAAGTGCGTGCGCTCCCAATATTCTCGGAATTTCTGGTCTCTCAAACACTCGCGATCGGTAACATGGAAAGGAGTTTCAACATTCATGCTGCAGGTCTAGCAGATCCCCTGTCACTCGGGAGGCGGGCCGTAGGCAAGTTTTGTAGACACGCGTGTAAGCGACGACCCTCGGGGTCGAGCTTACACGTGCATGCACAAGATTTGTGTGTCGTTCTCCGAGAATGAGTTCGGTCGGGTGTGCCTAAGGGAATACATCCATACACCTAACATGCACATCTACTTCGTTTCCCTTCGAAACACCCATGAATATGTTGTTACATGTGTGTATAGCATGCAAAGATCGCGAGACCAACGAACGATCGACCATTCTGATTGCCAGTTCAAACGGACCAAAAGACGTATTTCCTCTAAAGCTCGACATCCATGCATTGATCGAAATTCAGAGCTTGGGGGCGGGAGCATGGTCAATCACAAGACTTCCTAGTCTATATTGCAAAAGGAGAGAAATGAGAAATCGACAAGTATGCATGCATCACAACACTCCAGCCAACTCGACCATTCATTCACACCGTTTTGGCCCAAAACGCGCCGAAATCAGATACAGACGATTATCACACCCAACTCGACAAGCTCGTAGAGAAGTAGAGTCAGGAAAACGGATCAGATCACTCGCCGTTAATTGAAAAGAAAGAAAATCCGAGATAGCCGCAAGCAAAAGATGGTTGGTGCCAAGTATCAAAATTACACAAATGAGGGGAGAAGAGACACCTTCCCAACACGTCCTCTCTCTCTCTCTCTCTCTCTCTCTCTCTCTCTCTCTCTCTCTCTCCCCCCACCATTCCTGATGCGGGCAGTCCGTCGCCTCGCACCAACATCGAGTCGTCATCCGCTTAGTCTGAGCATGCAAGTCAAGTTCGCCCGTGCGCCACAGTCCGTTGTGGCCCGCACGTCAACCCCGCTTGCTCGGCACCAGCTCGTCGGATCGCCCGACTCACTCTACTCACCTTCCAACTTACTCGTTAGCCAATCCTCACTGACCGCGCTAACTTCCAAAATCATAGAGAGAGAACTAATCGCGCTTGCGAAATTTATAGCATGCATGGTTGTGCGAGGAACTCGGGATTATGCCAAAGTAGAGAGAGAGGAGGAGGTGCCTACGTCTGCATGGCCAGGCCGCGGCGCGAGGGACGGAACCACTCTCCATGCGTCGCTCCAGTCATGCATCGTGGGGACCAATTAGAACAGAGAAAGGGATGTGCATACACGGGCGAGGGTGAGGCGGGAAAGAGGAAACACGAAGGACATCAAGAACAAGAAGATTACAGTTGCAATCACGCCTGCCAGAAATTACAGTTACACGCAAGATTAAGGCGCACGGGATCAGAGCCCAGATCTTGCCGAGGCACGGTGCGCGCAAGCAAGATGCGTCGTGCAGCCAGATTGCAAGGTACCTAAATTCCTAGTCTAAATCCTAATTGCGAAAAGAAATTCCGAAGGAAAAATAATTTCGAGAGCCCGCGGGGGCTTGACATTGTTCGCAAATTCAAAACGATATTCTCGCGTGACGATTGCGCCAAAAATTCCCAGTGCCGACAACAGAACAAGAAAAAAGCTATGGCAACAGTTATTTCTCGCACTTGCTAAGGTGCGGTCACCTAACTGCCTACGCGGGACTTTTCCCGGTGCTGGCCCAACAAAATCCAAAAGAAAAACGAAAAGAAGCGAGGGCATCCATGCAACCTGCCCGGCCAACCCGTTCGCAAATTCGAAACGATATTCTCGCGTGACGATTGCGCCAAAAATTCCCAGTGCCGACAGCAGAACAAGAAAGAAGCTATGGCAACAGTTATTTCTCGCACTTGCTAAGGTGCGGTCACCTAACTGCCTACGCGGGACTTTTCCCGGTACTGGCCCAACAAAATCCAAAAGAAAAACGAAAAGAAGCGAGGGCATCCATGCAACCCGCCCGGCCAACCCATTCCTACGTACTTCACCCGACCGGCCCGTCCCACTCCCCTCAAAGCAGCTTCGCGCAAAAAGTCGCCCGAGTACAGAAAATAGTTTGTCACTCTGGGCCGTCGATGCGATTTATCATTGGCCTTGAGGCTGCGAAAGTTGCGGGGCATTAACGACAACGCCCCACAACTGATGTAAGGGCCGGTACTGGTGGTTTAAGGGCATACTCAGATTAGGACTTGATTATTTACGGACATGATTGTGGTGAGATGCATCTAGGTCCAGCCCTAAATCTGGTCAGGTGCATTTGAGATAGAGCTAGTGTGAGTATGAAAGTGAGTTATGTTCATTTCGTGCCTGGTTGCGACTTTTGCTTCACTTTTTTGCAATCTTTATTGTCTAGTCCAGCAAACACTCGTACTTACAGTGATTAGGCCTGTTGTACTTATGGTGACTAGGCCTGTCATACTTACGGTGATTAGGCCCATTACCTGAGGCTGGCTTGGGCAGGACAAGACGGCCTGACGACCGAACCTTCGGGATTCCCCTGGGCGGCGTTTGGCCAAACGTCGGACTTTTTTTTTTTTTTTTGCTTTTGTTTTTTTTGGAAATCCATGGCGGAGATTGTGTTGTATATAGGTGTATATTTAGATAAACAAAACAAAAAAATTTGGGTGGGTAAATTAGTTGCCTGCAAAACGACTGGTGGGGCCCCCATGAGGTGTGTGTGTGTGTGTGTGTGTGTGTGTGTGCGCGCGTGGAAGGGGCGACCCCCCTGCAACCAGTCAGTCAATCAATCAACCCAAAAAAAGTCTGGATTGACTGAAGTAAGCTCTCACGCATTATGAGGTCTTGAAGCTTCTAGATCCTGAGAAGCCTTTCATTGTGACCACAGATGCCAGCCAGTATGGCATTGGCGCGGTCCTTGCACAGCAGGAGGGGAAGAAGTTGAGGCCAATCGAGTACATGAGTAAGAATATGCCATCTCAAAAGCTAGCTAAGTCCACCTATGAGCTCGAGCTCTATGCCCTGTACAAGGCGTTGACTCATTGGAGGCACTACCTCCTTGGCAAATTTTTCTATGTGAGATCTGACCATGAGACTCTTCGCTGGATTAAGATGCAGCCTTCTCTCTCCGATGCACTGAAGAGATGGATCCAAGTCATAAACATGTATGACTTCAAGTTAGATCACTTGAAGGGGGGAGTACAATCAGGTAGGGGACACTATCGCAAAGGGCAGATTATTTGGGCGCTCTGGTGATCGAGTTTGATGTTTCGGATGATATATCTTGATCCATGGTGGAAGCCAATTGAGTGGACCCTTTGATGTCTGATATCATGCGCAAACTTGAGGTCGAAGACAAGGCCACGTTTGATGAGTTTGTGCTGGTTGAAGGCTTGCTGTTTTTCAAGAAGGCAGGGAACACAGGCAGGGAACAAAAGACTGTGTATCACCTACCAAGTCCTTGCATAGTTTGTATTTAGGCAAGTGTCATGATGCAACTCGCCACTTCGGTTTCAAGAAGACTTCAGCGAATTTAGTACAGTGTTGTTGATGACCCAGGATGGTGGAGGATGCTAAAAAGTATGTGGAAACATGTCAGGTTTGTCAACACGACAAACCAACGACGCAGGCACTGCATAGGCTTATCAACCCCTGCCTATCCCTGCTGGCGCAGGGCAGAGTGTGTCCATGGACTTCGTGGATGCACTCGTGACCAGCAAAAGTGGTAAACGACACATCTTCATTGTGGACAGGTTTAGTAAGGACGTTAGACTAGTCACGATGCTTGAGACCTTCAAGACTGACCAGGTTATCAAGCTGTTCATGGACAACTGGGCGTGTGATTTCGGTCTTCCTAAGTCCATCGTTAGTGACAGGGATGTCCGGTTCATGAGTGAATTGTGGCAGAGCACGACAAAGCAGATGGGCACCCAATTCAGATGACATTAGGGAACCATCCTGAGTCAAATGGCCAAGCGGAACAGATGAACCGGGTAGTGCAGCACTTGCTTCGGCACTACATCAAGTCGAGAGCCAGGATGATTGGGATGAGAAGTTGCCCTTCATTGCCAGCCTGTACAACATGGCTTCCAACCAGCTACATCTTGGTTGGAGGCCCCGATCTGCTCTAGACTTTCTGTTGCCTGAAAACCAGCCAATAGGAGCACCTGGCAACATACAGTTTGCTGTCAGTTATGATAAGATGCTGCAGCAGGCTGTGGAACAAATGCAGAAAGCTCAAGATGCCATGGTTGCATCTGAGAATAGGCACAGACGGCCGTCTAACTTTCAGGGAGGTGATAGAGTGTGGGTTAAGTCGTCTGCGATGGGTCTGAGAGATATCCGGATGGACCCTCATATGTCATGCGAATCCTCGGACACTTAGGCACACACCCTGTTCACCATGCCTCCAAACTTGCACCGTTCACTGGGACAGACCAGTTCCCTTCAAGAAGATCCATGCTTCCCCCAACCATGGATGGACACATCGGCATCGAGGACATCATTGAGCACAAGATGATTCCGGTCCCGAAGCCTTTGCGAATGGCCACCGAAACCGCAGATGCAGTATCGGGTATGGTTCAGGCACCATGTTGATCCCAAGGAGGACAGATGGTTTACCAGGGAAGTGTTGATGAAGATTGCTTCACAGGTTGTCACAGGGTATGAGAGAAGACTGAAGGGTAAACAGCTGACTGATTAAGAACTTCTCAGAGGACTATTGAAGTAATGGAGGAGGGAGTGCGAGGATTATGACCTCGGCAGGCCTATACAGGGGCCCCACTGCAGCAAGTCACCCAGGCCACGTCATACAGTTGGGCGCGCCTAATTGCTTCGGTCCCAGGCCGCTGTCTGAACTGGGCTTGGGTTCAGACACTTTGGCCCAACATGAAGCTAGTGGGCACACGGTCGCCAGGCCCAGGCTGCCGTCCACACAAGCACTTTACATATAGGAAAGTGCCCACCTGCGAGGGATTCATTTGGGCACTCTGTGCAATGCGGCAGTGCTGCCATTCTGAGTGCTGGTCGGCCACTAGAGACAAAGGCCTGGGCGCACGGGGGTGCAGGGGGAGAAGGGCACTGCCTGGAGCAGTGCAGAGCACAGCCAACCATACACGGGCTGGGGCACAAGGTTGCCAGCGGGGTATGGTGGTGGTCTTCAGGAGAGGAGAGGTGTGGGTAGAAGATGAGTGTGAGCTGAGAGGCATGAGAAAGAGAGAGAAAGAGAGGGCACGTGCCTGGTTCGTCGGGGAGGTCTGCATGTGCGACATCTGCACGTTCATTGGTTTCTCCTGCTGAAGTCTTCCTGTTCCATCATCATTAGTGCATTCTAGTATAGCAGCTGTGCGATCATAGTCTGGGCGCTGAGTGCCACGCCGCCAAGTAGGATAAAAGACACTGAGCACATTGTTGATGGAGGCGAGATAAGGGCTGAAATTGACAACTGAGTTCGTTGGTTTGGTCTCCTTCGGTGTGATATTGGTGCATTTCTGCTTTCTGGACAGCTCGCGACTATCTGGCTTTCAATGTGATGTTGCAATTTGGAATTCTGTCATTTTGCTCTTGCTCGTTTTCCTTGCAACCAGTCCATCAGGACCTATTTTGACAAACCAACGGTTGCATTTCCCCGAGCCTAGAATCTACAGTGTCGCTGTGAGGAAAGTAATTGTGGTACCCTGCCCCACCAAACCTCAACCGGGTCTGGGCACTGTAGATTCTGCCCTGGGACTTGTAGACAAGAAGAATCAACAGTGCGGCCGTTGTTGGAGTGGTGGTATAAGTGGCAGACATCTCTTGCCATCTTCACTGAACGATGCACTCTCCATCGTTCGTGTCTGATGAGTACCATGGGGAACCTCATGATCTGCCTTTACCACAATGGGCCTCGCTCCACTACTCTCCGCATGGACAAAAGGCAAAAATTTGGCGGCGTATCTTCCCATGTTCTGACGGAAGATTCATTCTCATTTTGCGAGTGGTGGTTAACAGAGACCCAAAATTTCAGTATTTTCTTAATGCTATTTTTAAGAAAACCTGAAGGCTTTTTTAACCAAAAATTGCACATTTCGTGAGTAGTGGAGCGAGGCCCAATATTGAAGTGGAGTACCCCTTTAGGGCATTTAACTTTGACGTTCCTGCAACTTTGGCATTTTTCGAACAGATATCGTCAGACCTTACTGGGTTCCCGCCAGTAGGGCCTTACGATTTTGGTTCACAAAATGCCAAAATTGCAGCCAGGAACGTGAAAGTTAAATGCCCCAAGGACTCATATAGCTACCCCCTTCAGATGCACAATGTCACTGTTGGTTCACCCCATTGTTATACGTTTGTTGCTCTGTTTTCCCTCGTCACACTTGCTTGTGTCCTCTTACTATATCCCTCAACTTTCTTTGTCTGTGAGTGGATAACTGCAGGGAATCCGACCGTGCCCCATTGTGTGAGGACTGGTGGTGTTCTTGGGCTGTTGTCGTACAGGCCTTAGCTTCAGCCGTACATAGCACCTGCGGCCACATTAAAGGTGACTTCCTGTGACTATGTGTAGGTTTGATTAGCTGTTCTGATGACAATATGCAAGGTTGATCTTGTGTCAATGTCAATTGTCTGAGTCAATTTTGTTGAATTTGCTCGGCTTGCTTCTAAGGCCAAACTCAAATCACGGCGTCCGAAGGGAGGCAGGTTTGTTAGCTGAAGTGGTGAGTTCTCAGGCTCGGGGCTTGGTTATTATTTTGCATCATTATTGAACCATGAAAAACGTTTGAAAAGTGTGGTGATTTCTTGATCTTTGTTTTAAGCAAAATCGGTGTTGTATGGTGCAGGAGATGTGGGGATTGGTTGCCAGCTGTTGTCTGCAGTTTTGACCTGACTGGGCGGGCCGACATCTGTGGTCCTCTGGTATTCTAAAGGTGTCATTTGGAGAACAAATGTATGCAGATACGGGGGGTAATCCCAAACACCGCTAGGCAGAGAGAGAGAGAGAGAGAGAGAGAGAGAGAGAGAGAGAGAGAGAGAGAGAGAGAGAGAGAGAGAGAGAGAGAGAGAGAGAGAGAGGAGTTGCGAAAGTGAAGGACACAACGGAATCTGTCGAAGTCCAGCAGACACTGTTGTGTGGCGGCAAATCTCCTATAGCACCTGTCAAAAATGTGGCGACCAGGTAGTTGCGGTCTGCGCTACCTATCTTGCAGCTTCTGGATCCTCTTGATTATCCTTTCCGTTCAGGAGCTTCCAGTCTTCTGCATATCGCAATATTCCCCTTCACTCTTTGCGTATGATGATGAGTATAGTGCTCTCCATGCCAACATGGGACGCATCATTCGTGTATTGACAAAATCCCAGCTGCGGTTTTCAGGGGGAGAAAACCTGTTAGAAAGTGCGGAGGATATCTTGCCCAAGTACATGGGTTCTCTTATTCCTGGGAAGGAGCTATCGTGGAATGGAACGTGCTTCCATGAGACAAAGGCGTCCATTAACCTCACTTTGAATGGTGACAACAATCAAACGGATGGAGCAGTTGTTAGCGTAGAGACCGATTCGCCACACAGCTGGACGTGTCTCGACCTGTATGTCTTCTGTACACCATATCGCATCACATGGGACTTCTACTTCCTGTCAAGGCACCACACACTCACAATCAAGCATTTCTTTGACGGCGAGTTGTATCATATAAAGAGGAAAGGTGTTCAGGTGTTCTTAATGCCGGCAGGTATGATTGGTACTTTGCATGCCCTGTGGGATGTGTTTCCACTCTTCAGTAACACAGCGTTCGGCGAGCGAAGGAATGTGCAATTCATTGAGCGGCACATGAACACTAAGTTCCAGTTGAGAGACAAGCCATGGGCTGTGACAGTGAATGAAGACGAAATTTCGACCGGTACATTTATCGTGCTTTCGAAGCTGAAGGGGCGTTGGGGCGGGTTTGAGACCCTTGAGAAATGGGTAACTGGTTCATTTGCGGGACACACGGCACTGTGTGTCCGGGACCCTGAGGGTCATCTTTGGGTTGCTGAAGGTGGTGTGGAGAATGAAAAAGGGGAGGAGGTTATTGGTCGGAAAAGGTGGGAGGAATGGTTGGACTATCAAGTACACGATTCCTCCGATCCTCATATCACCCTTCTTCCATTACACTCCTCATTACAGGCCAAGTTTGATGGCAAGAAAGCATGGCAGTATGTGTGTGAAATGGATGGGAAACCTTATGGATATCACAACATGATCTTCAGCTGGGTGGATGTTGTGTCAGATAATTATCCCCCGCCTGTCGATGCTCATGTGGTAGCTTCTATCATGTCGATCTGGACGCGAATGCAGCCAGATTATGCCGCAAACCTGTGGGTCGAGGCACTGAATAAGCGGCTCAGAACTACAGATTTGGATGTTCCAGAAATCATGCGAGAATGTTCCAAAAGAGGGATAACTTTTGCCCAACTCCTCACCATTCCCGAGAGAGATGACTGGGAGTACAGTGACGGAAAGTCGGTTACGTGCAATGTGCTCGTGATGCAGGCATACATGGCTGCTGGTCTGTTCGGAAACCTGACAGGGAAGTTTCAGGCCACCGAGTTCACCGTTAGGGATGTGTACATGCTCAAGATCTTTAATGATGATGAGAAACTGCTTCCAGAATGGTGCCATCGCGCTGCTGAGGTACCGATGCCTTACTGTCAGATTCTTGGTCGCTACCGCATGTTCTTGCCTGCTTATAACTCCGTTCCTCCTTATGAGAATATGAATGAGCGTTGTCCATCCTTACCCCCGGCATACCAACGACCCGCCGGGTGCTGATTCTCTGCCTGCGCCTGTCTGTCTGATATGAGTGAACATTACCTGTCATGCAATGGGCCCCTGAATTCCAGGGCAAAATGAAAAGGCCCCTGAGTTCCCCACCAATCACATATACGTCAGGTGCCCACACATGAAAACGAACTGCAGTTATTTTCCATAAAAAAAAACTACAGCAAAATATAAAATTCCCATGAAAATACCACTCAATTGAGTCGCCAAAAAAGTAATTTCATAACCAGTCAAAATTTGGCTGGTTGTTGTTTCTCTTTCTGTCTGCATATCTGTCTACGCGCTATGAAGGAGCATTGCCGACAGTTTCCCCCAGATTGCAGTGAGCACTGAGGGACTGATCCTGTTAGGTTGCCTCTTTCCACTGTTTGTTCACAAACCCTCACTGGCAGTGATGTTGTTTGTAAATCTGTTGGTAACCTGCCTGCCCGTCTCTTTGTCTGTCTCATCTGTCTACATCTGTGTACGCCTGTGTATCTGGATGTCTTCATCTTCCCCTCATCCATTCGTCCGGCTTTCCACCTCTGCCTACTTCCCTCTGTCTCTTGCTTGCCTGGAAATGCTCCCGGCGAAGTTCGGTTTCTGATTTGTGGAACCGTTGTATTGACACAGTGGCATTCATGTACGACCGAAGGGACTTGGTTGGTCCATACCTTCCCCGGTCCCTTTAAGAGATACCATGGTTTGTCTTTTTTTTGTCTTTGAAACTGTGGTTTTTCTTTCCTCGGATCGGCTGTTGATACACTGCAGTTTTCTCGCTGCTGAGCTGTTCGTCTACCACCAGTTTTCTTTCTGATGAAACTCGTTCTTCTGTCTCCTACTTGTCAGCACCTTTCCAGCCTTTTGAGATGGGATTTTCAAGTTCGCAGCCAATTGTTTGTTTGTCTACCCTGAAATTTGGGTATGACTTTTCACAGTGTAGTTGTGATTCTTTATATGCTGGTTGTGGCCCAGGTGGATTAGGCTGTACTGCACATGGGTTTCACAGATTTGGTCGTGCTGTGGGGTAGGGTATGAGGCAGTTTGTGCCGAATCCAGACTTTCCTGGAATAGGCAGATAAGCCAGTACAGTGTGTCAACTGTGCCCCTTGACAGCCTGTGTTGCATCCATGTCTTTCTTATTCCTTCTCTCTTTTCCATCCACCGGTCACATCCCTCGGGTCACACTGGACTCTGTCTGCCGTCATCCAGGTGCGGAAGCCGTGTGGCGATACCTTCAGGCTGGACTCTGTCTGCCGTCATCCAGGTGCGGAAGCCGTGTGGCGATACCTTCAGGCTATCTTCCCAATCCGTTAGCCTTCCCTATCGAAAGGTAAAAAAATCACTGGGGATTTGACCCCCCAAAAGCCCTACATATACCATATCAAGTTGCAGTGCACTGCTAACTCCATGTCAAGTGTAGCGGGGTGCACTGAGTTGGATAGGGGTATAATTCCTGTGATTCGACCCCCCAAGTGCCTTACGCATACCATATGAAGTTGCAATGAGCAGCCAACTGCATGTCACCGCTCCACCAGACATTCTCTCTACCTCTACCGGACTCCAGCTTGGTAGTTTCTGCTGCTGTCTAGGGTTAAGCCCTAGTTTTTAACAGCAGACTGAAAAAGCCACCTACAGATGCTTTATGCCCAATTCTTCCAGATAACGCTTGCATCCTCGGTCTTACCGCGGCTGCTGGCACAGCGTAGGGGGGTCCACCAGTGCACTGCTAACTCCATGTCAAGCGTACTGGGGTGCATCGAGTTGGATAGGGCTCTAATTCCTGTGATTCGACCCCCCAAGTGTCTTACACATACCACATGAAGTTGCAATGACACACCAACTGCATGTCACTGCTCCACCGGAAATTCCCTCTGCCTCTACCGGACTCCAGCTTAGTAGTTTCTGCTGCCTGTCTAGGGCTAAGCCCTAGTTTTTAACAGCAACGCTTGTATCCTCTGTCTTACTGCAGCTGCTGGCACAGTGTAGCGGGGTCCACTTATTTGGATAGGGCTCTTATTCCTGTGATTTGACCACCAAAGAGCCCGACACATGGCATATGAAGTTGCAGTGAGCCGCCAACTCCATGTCAACAAGCGTAGGAGGGTGCACTGAGTTGGATCGGGCTCCAATTCCTGTGATCTTGGTTCGAGTTCCAAATTTGCTTATCCGCTTTTTGAAGAGAAGCCTGCTTCACACCTGTCTATCTATTCTTTGCATTTGTGAAGGCGATGGCTAAGTCCCGAAGTCAAGGTGACTGCTGGAGCTCGGTAACCGTTTGGTTTCTCATGGCCGCAGTGTTTTCACGCTGGATGGGAGGTGGTGTGCTCTGCAGGGTCTGTAGTTCAGACATAATGGCAAGGGGTATGGTGAGGTAGGCGGTGCTCTTCATGCCCCACCCTTCATGGCTTGCTTGCTGTATGCCCTCCCCTTCTTAATCAGGGTCCCTGTTACAGTCTGCTCACCTGCAGCATTCCACATCTCAGACATGATGGGAAACATGGACAGAGGGATGGTGTTCACAGCCTCCCTCAGGTCTTGATTCCCTTGTGCCCCTTCCGTCTTGTTCAGAGTTCGAGTTTGGATATAGCCTAAGTAAGAGAGCTATGATAACCTGTCAATGTTCGAGTATTATTTGATCTCCGTTATCTCCATTCATCTCCGTACCACACCCAGAAGTTTACCTTCCCGATCCCCCGTTGACTGAATTCGGGTGAGAGTGTCACACCCCTTGATTGCCTGTGTGCAACAATGCGTTGCAGTCATCTCATGATGTCTGGGCATTGCCATGTACATAACAGTAGTGATGCTGGTGCTTTAGGTACCCCTCCACTATGAGGGGCCAGATATACCAAAACAGAATGCAGAAGCATATGATGCTTCCGGTGATTCAGAAGCATGTCATTGCTTCTTTTCTCTGACGCTATTAGAATACATTTGCTATATATACTATATAGTATGTATATCCGTATATACTTCTGCTGTTCGCAGAAGAGGCTGTGCTGATGGAGTATGTGGGTTCGGTTTGGATAGTCACGCAACTTCACGACTCGCTACATTGCTCTCTTGAGGGTTTGGCATTTTACCGGAGTTGTGATCGCGTTCATCTTGGGTGTTTACGGCTGGGCTCTCCACGATTGACTATCTATAAGGCCACCATAGCAAAAACACAAATTACAAGGGAAGTGCTGTGGCGCTGAACTGTCTTGTAGAATTGGTTGTGTACATTATCAGACACTCGGTTCCATCGCTGCCTGTGGGATTTACTAGTGCTTTTTTTACCTTAGCAAGCTTTGGAAATAGCGAGGCATTATTCTGGTCTGCAGGGCATGTTTCGCTCTGCCTTTTAGTTTCCCGCAGGGAAACAGGGTTGCAGGATAGATCAGTTCGTCATCAGGATTTAGTGTCCCATTATGTTTTTCTTGTGGCTGCTGGAGAAAGAAACAGCCTGGTTGGAATCAAAGCGACAAGTCTTTGCTGAAGGACACATACCGATCGAAAATCTCCGTTGAGGGGATTGAAGGCACCATCCATCCGAGCTATTCCACGGCAGCGGAAGACCTGTCCCCCAAGCTCCTTTATGATTGACCAACAAAACCTGTATTGCTATATGTTTCAAGGATGTTCAAGCCCACTTTCCTCCAACCTAGAC
>BFEA01000020.1:4919223-4939905 GCA_003427395.1 Chara braunii | reverse complement strand
GTTCGAGCCTCGACAAGGCTCGACATACCGGTTGGTCGAGGCTCGGACTTGATAGTTGGGCGAAGTATTGGTGGTTTAAGTACCAGGACGAAAGCTAGCAGTTCCTTCTTCCTCGCATCATCATTGGAATTGATGGGCGGCACCTTTTGGCTGAAGTACTCAACCGGATGCCAGTCTGTGTCGTCATGCTGTTCCAAAATCCCGCCAATGCCATAGCCGGAAGCATTCGTAGTTACTTTGTTTGGCAAGGTCAGGTCATAGATGCTTAAGACGGTAGCTTGAAGCAAGGTCGTCTTTAACGTATGGAACGCGTGTCGGGTTTCGTCGTTGAACTCGAAGGGCACCAAGGGGGACTGAAGTCACGTCAATGGTGCAGCGATCCGTTGGAAGCTCTTGACGAAGCTCATATAGTATGATGCTAAGCCAAGAAAGGATCGGATGTTAGGAGTACACGCGAGGTCCGACCAATCTTGAACGGCTTGTACTTTGTCCGCGAGTGGACGAATGTCTTGCGGCGTAACATAATGGCCCAAGTACTCCAACTCTTGTTGGACAAACTCGCACTTGTCGCGGTTTGCCTTGTACTTGGCGATACGAAGCTGCTCCAAAACGGTGCGAAGGTGCTCGAGGTGCTCGTTCAGCGACTGACTATAAACCAAGATGTCATCAAGGTAAATGAGTACGATGTGGTCAAGCAGGTCGCGGAATTCCGTCGTCATAGCCGCTTGGAAAGTAGCCGGGACATTGGTGAGACCGAATGGCGTGACGATCCACTCAAGGTGCCCATACCTCGTTTTGAACGAGGTCTTGTACCGATCTCTTGGCTGGATTTCGATCTGGTGATAGCCTGATTTGAGGTCCAACTTTGAGAAGTACTTGGCTCCGCCTAGTCGCTCGAGGAGATTATCAATCCGCGGGAGAGGGCCGATATTCTTGATCGTTTGCGCATAAGTTTTCGATAGTCGATACACAAACGAAGATCCTTGTTCTTCTTCTGAACGAAGAGAACAGGAGCACTGTATGACAAACAACTAGGGCGAATCCAGCCCTTGGCCAAGAGGTCGTTTAGTTGTGCCCGGAGCACTTGAAGCTCCTCTTCGTTCATTCGGTAAATACATCCTAGCGGAGGTACGGCGCCGTCCTCGAGAGCGATCCCGTGACGTATGGGCCGATCCGGTACTACCCCGGTGGGAGCTTGGAAGACATCCTCATAGCTGTCCAAAAGCTCAACGATGTGTGAGTCCGATATGTCCGTTTTGGGCTGATCAACGGGTGGGAGGGCGTGAAGAAAACAGATGCCTATCTCCTAGATGTCGTGCCGGCTGATGGATTGGCGAATGCTTGCCGTGGAGACCATGTGACAACCAATCGAAGAATGAGGAAGTGGCACCGTACACGGAACTAGTTCGCCACTCCAATCACGAACGTGAACGGTGCGTAGGAAAAAGTTTATTGGATGGTATTCGCTTTGTAGCCACGACATGCCTAAAATCATATCGAACTTAGTGTCCAAGATGTCGAATGACACGGCCTCGCATGCTAGTGGGGCAAAGTACACGGGCACGGAGTTAACGCAGCGGTCTGTTGACTTTTGCGTGTGACCATCGGCTAACGTGACGTGCGTAGGCTGACTTTTCCTTCCAACGCGGGGGCTAAGCCTGGTGCGTGACAAAGTCTTGGTTGATGTAGTTGCGAGTCGCTCCACAATCGATCAAGGCACAGCAGGTCGTCTTTACGATTTGAATGCGGGTTTAGAGGCGGCGCGCCGCTGTCGACGTACCGTGCTCGCAGTCGATCTTTGCGAGATAACTGCAAAGGTCAACAACCGCTACTTCGTCGTCCGTCGACGTAAGTGGTACTGCAGCGTTTAAGTATTCGCACAAGTGTGCCATCAGGGTGTTGCAATGCAGTGTTGGCAAAGAACCGGAACCGGTGGAGGGAAGAGGCAACCATTGGAAGTCCTCAACCGTCAACGGGTTGAGTTCGTCAAAACTCGCCCAAGCTGACGGATCCTCCGATAGAAGGGTTGGCGAAGCAACCGGTTCGTTGTCCGATGGCGGTAACACCGCGCATGTGCTTGAATCTTGCACGTGAAGAGGCTGGTTTAATGGCGGGACCAGCGGGACAACATAGTTCTCAAAGTCAATCCGAGAACTTGCGACTACCGAGGTATCCCCGGACGTGAGAGAGACTACAAGCAAGGCAGTTGAGTCCGACGGACTCGGAAGTGATGTTGCTACACTTTCCGCAGTGCTCAATTTCCCGAGCTTGGACGCTTGGCATTTTCTTTGTCCTTGTCCTGGCACATACTAGTGATGTGTTTGGTGTTGTTGCACCATAAACAACATCTCCATTTCTGTTGTAACTTGAACATGTCTTCGGTGATCCCGAACTTTGTCCATGGTGATTGTCTCGCTCCATCCGCCGACGCTGTTTTCGCTTTGTGTTTTCCCCCACCGGGTCTTGAGCGTTGCGGTGGTACCGTTGCCGCCACATCTCCATCACTTGATGTTGAAGCGGCCCGTGGTCCTCACTAGATCCTTGCTGGATCGCTGCTACTTGCGACGTCCGCTGTTTTCTCCACGTAACCGGGTAGTTGGCGGACCTCATTGGCCGCGCGCCGGTTACCTTGTATGAGTTCCCTTGCCTTTGAGATCATCTCATCAAAGGTCTCATACTGAAATTCATTGTCGAGAGCAGTTGTCAAGGCGTCGCAAGATCGGGCGAAGAACTCGGCCCGGATTGAGTCGAACGGCAGTTTCAACTCCGGGGTGGCGACGAGTCTTTGGCACTCCGTCATCCATTCCCGTGATGGTTGTTGGCCTTGAACGATGCGGAAGATCTTGTTCAATGCGTGACGTTTGTCGTTGTTGACCATGAATCAGGTCTTCCACTTCTTTTCGAAGTCCTCCCAAGATATCTTGGTGTGGAGGGTGGTGATGGTGCATTCCAACGTGACGGTTATGTGAGTCATGAATGCTTATGCCCCTCCGATGAGCTGGAGGTAGAGCGCGTCAAGCCGCCGCAGTGGTGGGACGTGATGTACGTCCGCCTCCGTGTTGAATGCCATCCAGCATTGCAACGGATCGGTCACTTCTCAATCTTAAAGTTCGACATTTTTCATTCCTTGACGACGTCGTTCGTTCGTTGTTGAACGTGGTCGCTGAGCGTCTGCAACTGATTGCTGACCGTAGACGTCTTGGCGAACTTGCTGATGTCGTCAAGGGATGCGACTACGTGGTTGATCCGTTCTTCGAGTTGCTTGGCTTGAGCGGCCAAAGCTGGGCTGCAGTCTGAAACTGCACTGCCTATCGACTCAACTGTAGATAAGCCAACCCCGTGCTGACATTGGTCTGCAGTTGATCGTTGATGGCCTGCTGGTGACTGTTGGCGGCCTGCAGTGTACTGTTTTCGGCCTGCAAGTCAACGATCTTATGATCCAACGTCCGAAAAATTCCTTCGTAGCGGATGAAGATCTGTCGCATGGCCATCAGTTCGAGTTGCTGCCAATTTTCGTATACAACAGGTTTTCCACCAGTACGGCTATGGCCTCCTTGCTTCTCTCTTCCTCGGTCGGCTCCTCTTGTTCTTCGATTGCTTGAAAGTGTTGTTGTCGAAGTAACCTTCGGTACGTAGTTTCTTCGTTGGTGAGCTCCATTGTGGTTTGGTAATGAACTTGATTTTGACTTTCCTCCGTCTGCTGTTGTTGTAACCGTGCGGCTGCCGCAGCTTCTGCCTCGGCCTCTGCTAGCTGGCGTTGAATCGCCTGTCGGTGGGCGACATCCTCCTTTTCCCATTTGCGAAGTTCGGCTGCAGCAGTCTCCGTGTATAGTTGGAGATGTTCGAGAAACACCAGTTGTGTTTCATCAGCTTGTTGAACCGACACGGGAGGAGTAAGCGGCCTCTTTGGGCCATCTTGCGCATTGGCGTCGGACTTGGCCATGGTCGTGCGTGGTCTCTGCAGGATCCGAGGTGTTTTGGGTCCCTGCTGGGGCCTAGTTCCCTTGGATGCTAGCTCAGCAAGTCGTTGACTGAGCGCATCTAGCATGCCTGGCTCCGCGTAGCTGCGGACGTGTCATTGCTGAAGATGGCACAGTGCTGACATGGTCGGGGGCTGAAGTCTGCGTAACCGAGAGGAGGGGAGAGAAGGTAGGGATGGGAAGAAGGGAGGGGGGCAAGCAAGTGCACAGACAGTCCCTTCTGCCTTGACCTCGGACCTGACACTTAATCAAAAGAAAAAAAATTCCTCCCCCCCAAAAATATGAAATTTGAAAATTTTAATTAAATATTTAATAAAAATAAAACTTAACTAAATAAAGATTTTAATTTGGCAAACATTAAATAATTAATTAAAGAATGCTTGCAGTTCGCAACATCAAATTGAATAAAGTTTAAATGAGATTAAACATTTAATCAGAATATTTAATTAAATAATTTAATGAAATTTAATCGGGAGAATTCAGCATCATTACGAGGTTATGAGGTACACAGAAGATCAATGGTAGTAGGGAGATACACAATTTGTTGTAAAGATTCAAACTTTAATCGCCAAAAAAATGCGATTTGCAAAAAGTGAAAGTTCCGTAAAGTTGCAGTTGAATGCGGCCGTGCTCAGGCCCGATCTGCGTTAATTGGGCACAGTGCTTGGTTGGCGCTTACTTCCCGTAGTCCGATAGGTTGTTAGATCTTTAGATTAGGTTAGCACTAACCCCAATTAGCGCTAATTAGGTTAATCGCGATTGCGCGATTTCGTAATTGTGCGCATTTTGGAGAAAGCCGCCAAACCTAAAAATAGATTTCAACTGACCTAATTAACTACGTAAGAAAAAAAAAGAAAAATTTGCAACTTGCGAATAATGATAATAGAGTACAAGTGTAAATAATCAATCAATCAATCAATCAATCGATTGGTTGATCAAGCGCTAGTTGAGAACTTGATCCATCAACCGATCGATTGATGATGAGTCATCCAATGCTGGTCTGCTCCGATACCAAATTGTTGCATACTCGTGAAACACAGTCATAAGTATGGCACAGATTCCCATAACCGGCCAGATAATACAGAGTAAGTATAATTACAGCGGAAGACTTGATACACATGGACTGACTCAAACCTGACTCGACCAATCCCTCACCAACATACATCGGTGGTGTGAAAGCCCTGGCCTTGGACATGGAAGAAAAGGCCAGGGTCAACTCTCATACACAGATGAATGGAGAGGAGGAGAGACGAAGGGAGGAGGAAAAGAAAGATGTGCCAACCGAAACACTGTACTAACCTGTGGACTAACCTCTCCACTGAGGCTGGAACCCAGCTGATATAGCGCTGGGCCAGCCTCTCTGCTGCTGGTACCTTCGGGTCTGGACCTTTGATCTGATTAACGGTTCAGATCTGAATCTGAATCTGAAAAGTGGCTTCTAAACTGCGTCGTCGGCCGGTCCTACCGATGGACCAGTACCGGCCTAACGAAACTAGCCGTTGGGTTTGGTGGGGTCTAAAACTAGGCCTACTAGACGCTAACCTGAAACGACAGTTCCTAGGCCTACCTGGACCTAGCTGGGATCGTCGTGACTCGGTACCTAGGCCTAACCCGTACCTACTACAGGACCGGGCCCTAACTGGGGCCCGTGTGGTATCAGTATGCCACAGTCAGCCAACGGTTTTTGGGCACGAAACGCCGTATGGAAAGGCTGTTGCGTCCTGGGCCATTACTGCTCACCAAAGCTCTGTTCGCCGGTGAATTGAAATGAACAGTATCGGCCTGTTGGACTGGCAGTTTAGAGTTTGCCATCTCTAAGTACGCCGAGCGCACGAGGTCTATGGCTGTCTGATTTCCCAATGGGTGGCCGAAAATAAAAGTTTATGGGCTGCACTCACAATGGTTTTCGAGCATATCGTTTTGGCGACGAGGGACGCGTGGTGCTTTCTCTGCTTTTCTTTGTGGTGTTCTTTTGTTGAACGTGTAGCGCCTTTTCTTAAACCACCAGTACGTCTCCGAACCATTTTGCAATGATGCGCCTATGCACGCCCCATGTCTGTCGGGATGTATCGACCTGGCGGGTCACAAAATATACATCCAAGAAAAAGAGGCTCATGGAGACTCGAGTCTTGCCTGGATGTATGTGTTGCTGCCCGCTGGGCCAGTACATCCCGTACGACGTGGCGAGTGTAGTGGCCGCCAAACGCTGTGAAGTGTACTGTTTTTTTTTTTTTTTTTTTTTTTTTTTTTTTTTTTTTAACCCGGTGTACTGAAAGCATCAGCCAACTTAGCTTACAGGCATACGGCCTGTAAAAAGTCTTTGCTACCGACTTTCTCAGTCTCAAAACATGTCACCCTAACTGGACCTACAAAGCTAGTCGTTAACATGTGCTGGATTTTCTATAGTTTCTAAAAGTCTTGATGCTTGGATATCTTCAGCTGCTTCGGTGTGGACTGACTAGTCTAGTCTGGGACTACCGCGGCCCAGAGGACTACCGTCCACGCCCTAGTGACACTCTCCTATTGGCCCACTGCGACTCTAAGAACCGGGTGCCCTGGTTACTGCTAAGCCTGACAACTAGTCACTCTGAGACCGAATTTTTATTCCCCTGTTACTACAAGTTAGGCGGTCGAGTGTCCTGGTCTTCTCACAAACTAACCATTCAGACTAATTCCTATCGGAGGCCCCCTGATTATCCACCTTCTCAATCCATCGAGATAAGACCAGTCCCTTCCTCGAGTGGAGGCCTGCCAAGTGATGGTTTGTTGTCCAGGTGTGCAGGAACCAGCGCATCTGTCGTGTGCTCCCTTTTCTTGCCTTGGCCATTATCCTCCAATCCACCCAGATTGCATGTTTTAAGCCCCGTTTGATGTGTCTTTTAGTTTCCAAATCAGAGAAGGCTTTCCGCTGAAATCTTCCTTTGTTTCTGTCCATCCAAATCACCTCGCAAATCAGGCCCCTGACCACATTCGCGACGTAGCCCCACCCTCTGCAACCACTCAGATTGGGGGGAAGAAAACGCAGCAGCACCCATTTCTCACTCCATTCCACGCCCTGGCCACCGAACTCCCTCCAGTGATGTCTCCACCATTTCCAAATCCGCTTGGAGGCTGGACACCCCCACCATAGGTGACGTGTAGATTCGAACGGCCATCTACATCTAGAACACCCCAGTTCGATCTGCATTCCCCTGCTGAGGAGCCAGCCTATAAAGGGAATTGCTAACAGGGACAACAACCAAAGAATGCTGACTAGTTTACCATTTGGTAATCTGGTCAGTTTTTTCCACAGTTTCTCAAAGTCCTGCTCAGTCCTTGCGAGGTCTTCTTGCCAAATTGCTTGCGAGCGAGATATTGCTACCTGTGTCGGAGGCTTTAAGGGCTTGGTGGCGATCTGGTAATCATGGGCGACTGAATGTTCCTGTAGACTTACGACTTCTCCCCCTGTTGCATTGGCAGACCATCTCCATGCCAATGGGTCAATGCACAGTTTTCTCAGAGGCATCTTGCCCACCCAAGATAGTCTCTTTACCCTATGAACTTTTGGTGCACGACTCCGCTACTCTCACCTGCCTCAGATTATCCCATGCAGCAATTGTTTCCTCCATAAAGGACTGAAGGTTCAAGGGGTTGTCACTCTGCCATCTCTCTACTCTCCTGAACCTGCTGGGCATTATTCCGAGTCCAACATTTTCCGTAGGATGTTGCCGCCAAGTTCCGTGTCTGAGATGTACCATGTGCCTAGAGGATCGGTTCCTTTTGGGCCGAGTATCGCTAGCCATTCTTGAGGTATAGCATCCACAATTTGGTGTCAGTGTTCCTCCACTCGTTGTAGGCCTTTTAGTTCCAGCTTTAGCTCGCTGAGTGGTATCCAGCCACCCAGAGTTAATGACCATAGGTCTTCCATCCTTACCACCCCTCGCCTCATCAGCCACCCAGAGTTAATGACCATAGGTCTTCCATCCTTACCACTCCTCAACTTACCCAGGCTTGTCTGAACGTCCCAGGTTTACCATCTGCAGCAAAGGGGGATCCTGAGTTGTCCATCACCTCCGGGTTTTCGAACAACAGTTGGTCGAGTACGTTCTCTTTCGAGGTGGGGGGGGAATGGGAATCCGGTGGCATCTTCTTCCAGGCCTTCCTGATGGGTTCCCAAAACCCGGACTTGATCTTCTTCTTCCTAAAGGATGGCATAAAAGCAGGCCCAAACATCTTTCGGGAGGCTCAAACCCCATTCTGCCATCAGTATGCGCTCCGCCAGGGCCACCCAATGTTCTTCCCCCCCCCCACTCTCAGCTTTCGTCAACCAGCCCAGAAGTTGCGCTTGATTTCTTCTTGCCGGGTCCACCAGACCCAGTCCACCCTTCTCTAGCGGGAAAGTCAGGGTGTCCAGCGCAACTTTGGAAATGAAGGATTCTGAGTTTTGGCCACGTGGTTTCCAGATGAACCGTGCAACCAATCTTCGGATTGCCTTCACCACACCTTCGACCAACGCCTTTACCGAGGTAACAAACCACAATATGGAGAAGAGGGTCACATTGGCAACTAGGGCCCGACCTATTAGCGATAGGTGCCATGTTGAACCCCATATGCACAACCTTGAAGAAATGCGTTGTTGTAGCAGCAGCCCTTGGGATGAAGCTTCGATCTGCAAGCTGATCAGCACACCCACGAATCATTGTTCTTCTCCATTCACCACTCTCCTCGTGCCCTATTCCGCTTTAAGCTCAAACTGCACTGGAAACATGTACGTTGATTTATTTCAGTTCACTGTTGCTTCTGACAGCGTGGAGTACTCACCTAGGCTACCAGCCAGGCCGCCCGGGGCCCGGGTGGCGAGCCTGTGCAAGGACCAGGGAAGGTCCCAACAAAAAAGTAATAAAAACATTAAAAAATAAATCTAAAAAATCCAAAAAAACTATGTTATGTAGAAAAATAAATTGAATTTTTTTGCCTCAGGGTCACATCGAATTTCTTCACCTATATATATATATATATATATAATACCGGGCAGTTATATTTGACGATATATATATATATATTCCGTAGAGTTTTCCATCTGGTGTGGGTGAGTGATAGTCTACTTTGACTTTGGTTAAGGTAGATTATCATTTACAGTGTAATCGGTGAGGGGATTCTGCAGACTGTTGAGGGTTCAGCCTCTTGATGAGTCGGTGAAACTCCGACGAAACAGTTTGTCACAGCCCCTCGTTTGTTGTCCTCTTCTCTCTCTCTGCCTACGGTTTACCGGGCAGTTCTGTTTGTGACGATATATATATATATATATATATATATATATATATATTGGCCCGGTTGGGCAAGTGACCTCGGGCCACTCTGGTAGCCTAGGTACTCGCATATTACATTCTTCATTGCCGATAGGGCCAGCTTGTAATTTTCACAGATTGTAAACAAATCATTGGTCATTCATTGTTTGTGTGAAACTTCAGGCTGTGGATATCACGATGGGAGCGTATCTTGTTCAGCAGCACTTCAAGCTAGAGCACAAAGATGAGTGGGGCCAGTGGGCAACCTTCTCTAAGAGACCTCGTGAATCGAAAGGGCTAGGACATGTATCCATTGATCATGACCGAGGATGAGGTGAGCGCGGACATCACTATGACCCACGAACAGAAGCCCGCCCCGAATCCCAGTCTCCTCAGTGTAGTAAGAACAAACGTCCACCTCACCTTGTCGTACGCCTTCTCCAAGTCAAGTAAGAGAACGGCGTAGTCCATGTTTTCCCTCTGCACCACCTTGAGCGCTTCAACCACCGTTGCTATGTTGTTGAAGGTAGAGCGTCCCTGCACAAATGCGCATTGATCTTTTGCCACCAACTTCAACAGATATCTTAACAGTCTCCTGGCTAAAGATTTAGCTAGGATTTTGTATGACACATTTAGCGGAGAAATTGGTCTGCAATTCCTCACTTCGGCCTTATCGCCCTTCTTGAACAGAATAGCAATAACACCATGTGTCATACCCCTCCCCAATTTACCTCCTACCAGGATTTCATTGTAAAACTCAACAAGCAATGGATCGAACACTGTCCAATTTGCAGTTTAGAATTTTACAGTGAGCCCATCCACCCCTGGGGATGTACCCTTCGCCATAGACTGGATAATTTTGAGTGATCTGTTCCAGGGTGAACGGTCGGTCGAGGTCCAGTTTGGCTCTCACATGCAGTTTAATTGTTGTCTTTCCACATATCATATTCTCATGAGAGGTCCGTGTCCACGTTGTCTTGGGGTTGTCTCGAGGTCAGTATATCCGAGTAGTACAACTTTGCATACTGAAGCATGCCGGTTGATGAGCACGTTGAGGGAGTTGAGGAGTTGAAGGGATGTCGAAGTTCAACCATTTATTGTTGTGTCCTCCGAGGCTGTGAAATGTCTCCTTCGTCATTTTTATCGATAGTTTCCACTCCTTTCACCTTCAAGATCTTCACCCATTTTTTCTCCTTGTCCTATTGCATTTTGTTTCAATCCGTCAATCTCCTCTCTCTTTCGGCTGCCCACACTGTGATGACCGAAATGGGATGCCCATCCATTCGGTTCGTTGCTTCCTCTATTCTCCTCTTGTAGTCTACTTCCCTTTTATTCCTTGCCGTGACCAGGATTTTGGAACACACATAAAGTACATCGGAGGTGATGGCAATGCCTCCATCTAGCCATTCCGACGCTGAACCGAAGTGGGGTATAGCCTCCTCCCACCTAGACATATGGTCCGAGACCCATTCCCCAATTCCTTGCACTTCAAAGATTTAATTGTTGAGGCGG
The DNA here is from genome assembly GCA_003427395.1 of Chara braunii. Lineage (NCBI taxonomy): Eukaryota > Viridiplantae > Streptophyta > Charophyceae > Charales > Characeae > Chara > Chara braunii. Next base: position 4,929,146 of record BFEA01000020.1, on the reverse strand, counting down.
AAGAAGCCTTTTCCCCGCTCAGCTCCTGAGGACAAACGGACATCAACATCAACTGGTTTGTGGTCTGGCAGGGGGTGACAGATCTGGCGGACCGGTGTAATCTTTTCCATTACCTGTCCGCTTGACAGAAATAGTCGCCTCGTGGTGATGGTATGTTTGTCTTTATACAGATACAATAACCAGATATATCCTGGGTCATTCGGATTTGTAAATGGGAACGGATCCGTAAGGGGCATTTCTGCACTGAAGTCCAGCAGGCAACACACGTTTTCTCTGTCTGCATGCGCTGCTCCCGGTCAGAGTGCTTCGTCGAGAGACATGTTTCATCCCCCCGACCAATAGTAGTCTATCGGTCTTCGAGACGGTCGTCATAAGTCTGGAGAAGAACCTGGTCCTTTCCCTCCACTCTGTTGGTGCATAAATGGTCATGAGTATGCAGTCCTCGCCTCCTATTTCCACTTTCATCCACGCCCACCTGCCCCACAAGTCTGCCTCTAAGTCAAAACTTGTGTTTTGAGATCCCTGTGGATGAGGATACCCACTCCTCCTCTGGTCCGTTGAGCAGGGGAGCAGATTTGAGGGTCACGGTTGTACCACCACCCCACAAATTCCCTCAGCTTATCTTCGTTGAGCTTGGATTCCTGCAGCATCACACAGTTGATTTCCCGCTCGTGTAGCCACGACCTCAATCTTCGCTGTTTCATCCTGCCATTTGAGTCGCCTAATCCCCGCACATTCCATGCGTTGCCCTAAGCTTGTCCATCAACATAAGATGCGTTCGCCTTTGATTGGATGTGGGAAGTTTATCGTTGTGATGTCAAATGTTGTTGATCCGCTGTGGTGATTTTGTTGCTTGTCTTCGAGTGGTCCTTTGAGAGATGACGGGAACTGCCTCTAGAGGAGTTTGCTCTTGAGAGAGTCTTTCATTCTTCTGTCAGGCTTCTCACAAGGAATTTGAGTGTGAGTTCTCTTCTAGTAGGAGTTTCTCGTTCACATTTAGTAGGATCAGAGCCTAGATGCCCGAAAGGACCTTAACGACATCGAGCTCCTGTATATTACGTTCACGCACCAGATCCATGTGAATCCACCTGACTCCTGATTGAGCTAGGAGATTAGTTGTCTCTGGTGGAATACGAGCATCCAGGATGGGAAAATACATCTTGGTGTAGCCTTGGTCCGTCTCGCATATTACAAGTACCATTGTTGACTGTGGGATCAGTCGGACTGACACATGTTCCCCATACAGAGTTTTCGGTTTCCATTATCAATGCAGGTGAGGGCGAGCAATCCATCACCTTAGAAGGAATTCTTAAGATGTCGTCATCGTGAGTTAACACTAGAAAGAACACCCAATCGTTCGCCCTGGTATAAAGAAGAGGTACCAAGCATCTTTGTATGGCCTCCATCCGGTTCCTTTCCAGCGTCACTTGTCTTCTGCTCTTGTAGATGTTTCTCTCTTGTATTGTTTTTTGCTCGGCATTCTTCATGACGCTTAACTGCGTCGAACTCTGTAATGATGAAGAGGACTCAAACTTATGGAGCTCCGTAGTCGTCCTCGCAACATTCACTTCCCCACCTTACTTTAGATTTGGACGACGCCGATGTTTTTTATAGTTCTTCCTCGATTGCTGGAAAGACCACTAAACGGGAGCCTATGTCCCATAGAACCTCTCTCTTCTCCTTTTGACTATGAGGCCTGGTTCTGTCTCCAAGTATGAGTCATGTCTCCTCGGCTTCGCCCAGAGCCCTCTTTTAAGGCCTCCGACCTCTTAGTGTTCACCCTCTGTGTGCGCCTATGCCCTCCACTCCTCTCGTCGCACCTGGAAAAATCTAATGAAGTTGTGCCTCTTCCAGCAGTTTATTTCACAAGGTTCCTCCAGTCATAGTTATCTTTTGGGTAACGCGGTTGGGGGTGGTCGATGTGGAAGCTCTGGTGTGGTTGTGTCCCACCTGGAAAAATCTAGTGAAGTTGTGCCTCTTCCGGCGGTCTGGATCACAAGGTTCCTCCAGTCATAGTTATCTTTTGGGTAACGAGGTTGGGGGTGGTTGATGTGGAAGCTCTGAAGTGGTTGTGACTGTTCTCTGAATTAGTGCAGGTATTCCATAATTTTCAACCCCACTGGTTGTTCCTGTCATGTCATGTGCGTTGGGGCGCCTAACACCATTTTGTCCACCTGATTACTCACGTGGAGGCTCCGATCCGCCTGGTTGTTTGACCGATCTCTGCTTGGAGCCCAGGGAGGCATCAGTGATAGTCCCATGTCGATCGCTTATTCATCCCCCCAACCTCGAGCACTTCTTTGATGATCCCCACCTTGCCAGCGAATGGCATTTTGGCCGGTACCTTGTGTCCCTGTCCATTGTCTCCCCAACACTCCGACAAGATGACCATCTGCGCCTGGATCTTGACTTGTATCGCTTGGAAGGGGTTGCTGAACCCGATTCTAGAAGGCCGCTCCAAAATCGTTTTGCGAGAGTTGGCCATTGTTCAACATTCGCTTCCCCACCTAACTTTAGATTTGGAGGAGACCGATGTTTTTAATAGTTCTTCGTCAATTGTTGGGAAGACCATGAAACGGGAGCCTGTGTCCTACGACGAGAGCCTCCCTCCTCTCCTTTTGACTCCGAGACCTGATTATGTCTCCATGTCTTAGTCAGGTATCCTCGGCTTCGCCTGAAGCCCTCTTTCCAGGCCTCCCACCTCCTGTTGTTCGCCCTCCGTATGTGCCTATGCCCTCCACTCCTCACGTCCCACCTGAAAAAATCTAATGAAGTTGTGCCTTCTCCGACAGTCATGTTCACAAGGTTACTCCAGTCATAGTTATTTGTTGGGTAACGAGGTTGGGGGTGGTCGATGTGGAAGCTTTGGTGTGGCTGTGACTGTTCTCTGAATTGGTGCAGATATTGCATACTTTTTAACCTCACTGGTTGTTACTGCCATGTCGTGTGTGTTGGGGTGCCTAACACCATTTTGTCCATCTGATTACTAACGTGGAGGCTCCGCTCTACCTGACTACCTGGCCAATCCCTCCTTGGAGCCTAGGGAGGCATCAGTGGCAGTCTCATGTCGATCGCTTCTTCCTCGCCCTAGCCTTGAGCACTTCTTTGATGATCCCCACCTCGCCAGCGAGTGGCATTCTGGCCCGTACCTTGTGTCCCCGTCTGTGGTCTCCCTGACACTCCGACTAGATGACCATCTGCGCCTGGATCTCCACTTGTATCGTTTGGCAGGGGTTGTTGGACCCAATTCTTGAAGGCCGCTCCAAAATCGTTCTGCAAGAGTTGGCCAGTTGGCTGAGGACCTGTAGGACGTGGTCTCTAGAATAGTCCGTTGAGGTGTTGTTGGCACGGGTCCCTCCTGGTTATGTGAGATCTTCGACGCGCTCTTGTGTCGTCTATTCTTGTTCTTGCAAGTGCTTGTCCGATTCTGAATTTGTGTCTTCGTGGTCTTTTCCCATTCCCCTTGCGTCTATCTTCCTTCATTCTGAATCTTGGACAATTGTCTTCAGTATGAAAGTACCACCTACATTTACGACACCAATCGGTATACGGTGTTACTATCTCTACTTTCCAACGTTCCCCCTTTGGCGATTGAATAACCAGGTCATCATATATCCCGACCCACGATTTGGATGGCATATCAAACTTAACATTCATAAATTTTGGCCTATCGCTGTCATATTCAGGTGAGTGCATCGAAGTGTACCCTTTGAAGATGCCTTTCACAACACCACCTCAGTAATAGTGGGCTTCTAGAAGGACCCTCAAAGGCTCAAAGCCATGATCTAGAATTCGGACTCAACTTCATGGATTATGACTTCATGAAGCTCCTGTTTTGAAAACCGTGGTCTGAAGTAAACCGTGTATTTTTTACCCTCCTTCAGTCTGATCAACATTTCCTTCTGCTGCAGCAGCCACTATGTAATGTCCTTGGTTTTTGCCACGTACGAAACCACATTTGGGACCTCGAATTCAACTCTAACTCGCCTTGCTTCGGGATGAAATAGTCTCTTCGTCGTCCAACCACCTTCATAGGCACGAATCAGGTCTTCCTTGACAGATCGTGCAAACGAACGAGCTTCCCTTTGAAAAACTACAACTAGTGACCTTTCTTTCAACCACTGCTCCTCCACTTCTTCCACCGCTTCATTTACTACAAATCTTTTGTCTTCCTCATCCTCTACTACCTCTCCTAATTGGATATCTTGTGGACACACCCCTTCATCATAGCATTTACTCACTGATTCTCTCACCCTTGTTAAATCTCCTTGCAGTGTCGGTCTTTGATTTGTGCGGTGGCATCTCCCCTTGACTGTGATGCCATTAAGGCTTACTGTGTTTCAAATGTCCCTTCACTCCCTTGTCGTATTAGATCGGGGAATTCACCACGACCTAATTCACAGAAACATTGATACCCGTGATTCTCCCCCTACTTGCTTAACTGGGTAGTGATCAATAACCAACAACTGTGAATAATACACAATGCCTCTCTTCTTTCTCGTGGAAATCTAAAGACTTTTCTGGGGCAAGCCCCAGTACATGTAACCAACAACTGTGAATGGTAGTCAATGCTTTTCTTCTTTCCCATGGAAATCTAAAGACTTTACTGGGGCGAGCCTCAGTACATATTGGTATTTACCTCACTCGACCCGACTCGCTAATCAACAGTTCTGAATAGTGGTGCTTTCTATAGTGGTGGTTCTCTTCACTGCCTTCAACACTATGGTATGAGGTTGGGTCCAACCAGCGAGGAGTAAACGCTTCGTGATTCAGTTTTTTACTACGGTGAAGTATGCCGAATGTAATTTATACAGGTCAAAGGAGCTTCGTGTACATCGCATTCAGAAACAATGCGTGCCTTATTCCTTGCAATGTTCTGGCCGAATGGAAGAAGAACACCTTGAAGCATCGACTTGTGAATCACTTTGTGCTCTTCCATACCATTGATTGAGTTAACCAAGACACCACTCGATCATGCTTTCTACCGTGATAATTGAATCTTCAGTTAATGTACGACAGCTTGAGCCTTCAACTATGCAGATCACAACAACAACGTGGTCATATCCTACCTTACAAAGGTGGTAGGACTGCTCAGGGAGGTAACACTGCAAGACCGAAGCCTCACGGTTGTAAAGTGAAGCACGCGTGTCTCATTTCCCACTCCCTGTCATGACGGTGGGGTTGGCGGGTGAACAGTGGTCACGAAAATCGCGGAGTGACGTCGATAACAGAGCGCTACACTACCCGCCCGCTACCGACGCACCTCGCCCCCATAATTTGTCTAATTTTGATGAATCATGGAATCTGTGGTTCAGTTTTCACTACCTCATCAATAAGCGAGGTGAAATCTCAATTCATTTTGTGTCATCAATCACAGTGTCAGAAGGTGCGTTACAAGTTTGGTTTTTTATTTGTGTTGTTTTCTCTCGTTTTGTTTGTTGGTTAGTTGTTTGTTCTATAAAGGCCAACCAATTCAATTACCTGTCGAATTTGGACAGGACGGCCTTTCAGGCCTTTTTATTGTCATTATAGTATTACGGGGAACCCCGAAGCAACCACATTTGTGCTGAAGCCTCCAACAATGGAACATGTAGAAGCTGCACCCACCAACAGGTGTGGTACTTGCTAAAGCAGGTGGGTGATACTGGTCAGGGGTCAACCGGTAGCAACAGGACAAAGCTTCTTCGATGGGTTAGTCCGTGTGGCCCCCCTCCAGTCCAATCCCTCTATGAACATTAGCAGACTCTACTCAATGCCACTTGGGGGGACCAATGGCCTATCTCTAGGTGGGGGCTGCCAAGTTTGCCTCTGAAAGTACATGAGGCCAATGGGGTTCGAACCCAAGACCTCCTGAATGCCACTTGAGTGCCTTACCAACTAAGTACTGGGTGTCTTCATTGCTTGGCTCTCTTTATTGTATGTTGTTTCCCCCCCTAAAAAAAATGTATGTCGTGTGGGAACCACTAGTACCTCGCCCAACTACAAATTTTTGACACGGTCGTTAAACCACCGATACTTCTTATAGCCGTGTCCGTTAACGCGCCATAATTTTAGGAAACTTACAGGCTACTACAGGAGCGACCAAATTCATCCGACTAGAAACATTTCTACACTTGTCGTACATCCCGCCGTAAATTGAAACATATTGGCAAAAGACGTGTTAGGTTGCGGATGACCACCTGCGAGAAGATCAGGTTCGCCTTCTTTAAGTGTGTGAAACTCACCGAACCTCTCCCTCACGTAGGGGGGATCTTCGACATTTGAGGACTCCGACTAATTGGCCCTGACACGAAGGTCTTCCCAAAAAGGTGAAGGATGTCATGGTCTCCTCCGGAATTCATAATCCAAAGATTATTTTTAAGATAAACAAAACAACTGAATTTTCGTTACTTTGCAATTTTCATTTATGAAGTTTTAAATACCCGATAACCGCTAGTGATAGATGGTTGTTATAGAGAAATAGCTAGATAGATTAAGAAATTGATGTGGAGAGAGAGAGAGAGAGAATGAATGAGTGTGTGTGAGAGAGAGAGAGCACCGTGCATATCGGTTTTATTTACACAACAGCAGGGTCATCGTTTTTTATATGTTCTCGAATGAAATCACAACATCGTCGCCATTTGATGACAACGGCCGACCTGGTACGCCGCCCTCCCCCTCCGGCTGACTAGCATGACAAACCATTGCGGGGAAGGCGGGTTGAGGAGGAGAACACCGCTCACGGTCTACTTATAGAGGTGGAGAATGCACGCCCAATGACCACAAAATAGCATAGAAGCTCAGTCCCCATGCGTTGGCCATCTTCAACAGCCCCGTGCAACTTGGTAACTATATGCGGTTGCACCATGCAGAGTGGGGATGGCTGACACGCAGGATATGTAGTGGACTTCAGCCTTCTCACCCTCCCTACATGAGCGATGGGGACATGTGTCCTCAACCTCCACATCAGGACACATGCACCCACAACACGACTGCGACCCCAAAGGCCACATGCAAACATGGCAGCAACATGAGGTGGACGACTCTCTTTCCTACGAACTAGGCATGTCAACACTGGGTAAATATGCAAGCTATAACCTGCATGCAGACTATGGGGCATAGCTGCCCTTTGGGGCAGCTCCACAAGATAACTGACTGCCCTAGGAGCCTGCACACAGGGGAGCGGCCACCCACATCCAATTTCGAAATGGGGCCCTAGTGGGTGACACACACGGGTGTCCATGGGCCAGGGCCTGGTTTCCATGACTGGACTCGATAGTATATTTCGGAAAAGTACCCATCCAGACCATCCACGAAATTGGCGATCGAAAAATCATCTGCCAACCTTTTTTTTTTTTTTTTTTTTTCAAAAGCAAATATCTATTACAACAAGTCAAATTGAGGCCAGGGACCTTATAATTCAACCCGGAGTTATCTTGGTAGCATCAACCAGTTTAGCTTTTAGGCGATGTACTTTTCAAACCCAAAAAGGAGAGCAAGAAATATCTAGGAACGAAATTGGATAGAACCGACCCGCGATCCTGAAATCTTGCTCCCAAGAAAAATAAAGAAAACAAGGCCAACAAAGCCACAAAAAAAAAAAAACACACAAAATGCCCCCTTGCTACTTGAAAAAAACACTCCAGCAGCCACCAACAAGCCAAGACTCCACATTCCACCTATTTTCTCGTCAATGGGCTAATCTAACCACAAACTTCTAATCATATCAAACCACTAAAAGACACTAACTAACCGCCTAAAACAGCGTAGAGCGAACCTCATCAAAGGACCGACAACAATGGGTAGCACTCCCTTCGCGAACTATCTCGTTTGCCTTCCTTCTACGAAAATAAGAACCAAGCACCCAGGTTCCTCTAGAAAGCCTAATTAGCCCTGAACCAACTATCCATAACAACTCGTCTTTCTCCAACTTTGTCTGATTACTACCTAATCCCCATGTTTTGCCGAACCAACGGTTGGGCCTTCCCTGACACTTCTGTCTCCAATCTGCCTGAATGATTCTTCTCAAAGAAGATATGAACATAACTGCGAGTTCTTTGTTTGTCATTTCCCTGTTTTTAAATATCCGCGTTTTTTTTCTTTCGAGATGACTTTACAACCCACCGTCCGGGCTGAGTGAGCAATATAGCCCCAACCTTGTTCAACTCCAAGTTGTCAGGAATACCGCCCAGCAGGACCCGTTCCTGAGACAAGTCAAGGCTGTTTCCTGAAATCAGATCTCAGTAAGCTGGTCACCAATCCCATATTCTTTTAGATAATGGGCAGACGTGCCACAAATGAGTGGTCAACTCAAAGGCCCAACTACAACGTTTACATGTTAACTCCACCTTCAATCCTCGTTGTGTTAGGTTAACCGGTGATGGGGTTGCCATTAGTGACCACAACCAAAGGTCCACTGCCAATCTATGAGGCGGGGCTAATTTCAGTTGTTTCCATCACCGAGTTAATTTTTTTTCTATTTTACTGGGATCACATGTTAGCACATGTTTCCATCTGGACGTGGCCACTACTAGTGGTGTTCGAGGGGGGGTCTGGGCCAAATAACCTTGATCGATTGTATAGAAGGATATCGGTAAATCTTTGTCACCCGTACCTTCTTCTTTCCATCCCCACATCTTGGGGTCCAGCGTCAACTCCAAGATCGTCGTGCCCTGGGCAAAGACCCTGCACGTCCATTTACCCTCCTTGTCTCATGTTTCCCAAACTCTAGCCTGTGACAATTCGCGGCTAACGGGGGGTGAGATAGATCATCTTGATGGACCAAAAGGCTTGGGCCACTCAAGCTTACTTCCTCCCAACACTGAAACACTCTTCTACCCGCAGGGTCAATCTCCACCAGTTTCTAATACAGCGGAGGGGCATCAATAGTTTTACCAATGTACCATGTACCCGAGGGTCAACACCCTCAGAGCTAATGATGGATTTCTGTTGTTCATGTACAACATTAACGTGTTCCCCTAGTCTCTCCTCGATGTACCGAACCGGCCCTAGCATATCTATGAGGGTGGATGGGGATAGTCATTGATTCTCCAGTTCGTTCCAAAGATCGGTTACTCGCAAGACTCTCCTCTCTATCCAACATTTTCCAAAACTTTAACGAGAGGAATCTGCCGCAAACCAGTTATCGTTCTTGCTTCGGATATGGGGGTTCTCAAACAGTGCTTGCATGAGATCTTCCATTTTAGAGAAGGACTGAAGCCAGGCATTAAGTTGCATTTTTTTCCAGACAAAAAGAATCCTCTTCCAGAATTCAAATAATATAATTTTATTACAAGGTCCAGTTATTAGACGGCCTGCAAAGTTTCCATTGGGCAACCAAGATACGTTCCGCTAATGAAATCCAGCGGGTTTCTTCCTTAGTGTTAATTGGTCGAATGATCAGCGTACCAGCATAGCTATGCTTTTTCGCTGGGGATCAACAACGACCTTCCCCCGAACATAACGCATCTTGAAAATGAATGTATACAAGCTATATTTCCGTCCAGATACAGCCAAGATGAGGGTGCATTGTGTTCGGGGGAAGACGGTAAGCCTAAGCCAACTTTTTTTTTATTATTATTTTTTAAGCCCAGGGTATAACATTTTCAAAAAATCATTTAGACCACGAAATAATCATCGCACCGGTTCAACACATTTTCCATTTTTGCCACTCACCCACGTGTCGGCCAACTGAAAACCTACTCCAAATTCAGTGAGTTTTCAGTGAGTTTTCACACTCAGAAGAATGTGTGAAAAAAAGTAAAAATTAGAGTACTCGTAGATTTTGTTATCATTTTTTCAGGAAAAATGCTCAATAAATTATTAAAAAAATCATTCCAACTGTGAAATAGATCACGACCGCAATTTGACCCATATTTCAATTTTGCCATTCAACCTCTCTCTCTCTCTCTCTCTCTCTCTCTCTCTCTCTCTCTCTCTCTCTC
>BFEA01000020.1:4864339-4881963 GCA_003427395.1 Chara braunii | reverse complement strand
CAGACGAACGGCGAACACAGCAGTCCGAGGAGGAAAATAAACTTCTATATGAGCCACCGACAGAGCGATGTGCTCATAGTTTATCACCACCAGGGCGGGCTGTTGCGGATCATATCCTGCAGCAGCTGAATGCCCTTGCGTTGGACCGATCCTCCCTGTCGTCGTCTGCCCACAGAGAAGGAATACATACTGAGGAAGCCCAAGAAAGATGCTCCATGCCGTTTTGTGATGACCCGCCGGAGATTCAACTAGCATGTGGTTCACATGCCTTGTGCCGTGAGGATTATGAAGGTATAGTCCATGCTAGTTTTTGCTTCCATACGTACGATGACAGTCAGTACTGTACGGCATGTCATGTCCAATTTGTAGACAGGGGTGGGGAGGGCAATGCCTCTATAATTGCGGTCGACGTGCCTCTGTGTTCCTAGCATGTACGAGCCACGTAGCCTGTGACATCTGTCTGCGCCGTGCCATTCGATGCAGCAACTGTGACTGCGAAAATTGGATGCGGTGCTTCCATAGCCCACACCGGTCCTGTCCGGTCTGTAGGGGTGGCCACTCACAGCGGTGAATATTTAGAAATCTGTGAGACCCGTCATACACCTTTCCCCTGCTCTTGCATGTCACTCTATCCTGCCCTCCACATATTTCTTTCCTTCCCGTTGCCCCTACCTCCCCTGCCCCACACTCCTAGAGAACTCCGCCTTCTATCCCTTACCTTCCACCCTCCCCCCCACTCCCTTTGTACTACTAACAGATGCATACGAATGAGCATCATTAAGAGTATAGACGATATGAAGATCAGAAATGAAATGAACGGAAGTATGAAGATGAAGGACGGACACAAAGGCTGTATAAGCTGAAGATCTGAAATGAAATGGACAGGAGTATGAAGCTCTGAAGAGATGCACAGGAGCATACCTTCCCTTTTACTCTGCCTCCTGAAATAACGTGCAAGTGGGCCGTGGAGGCACACGGGGACGTGGGCAGCTGCCGCTCAACCACAATCAACGTGGGCAGCCTTGCGCGTAAGAGGCACAGTAAAAGGGGAGCTGCAAGAAGAATGAAAGGGGTACCCGAAGAACAACCAAAAAACTGTCTAATTATAAAATTGCTTTAATATGTTGGACATCTCAAATGCTCTCGTTGTCTGGAATAGGATAAAGACTGCTTTGATTCTGAATCTATCACCTGGGTGGAATTGGGGCTGTTGTGGGGAAAATCTAAAACACACACACACACACACACACACACACACACACACACACACACACACACACACACAGAGAGAGAGAGAGAGAGAGAGAGAGAGAGAGAGAGAGAGAGAGGTACTGTGGTCCTGCCAAGGTTCCATCTTTTCTTTGACACAGATTCCACAGGCTTTCGCTTGTCTATGATGTCATGGACCGATGGTGAGGCAAAGAGCATGCGGAAGTTTGGTGTCAGGGTTCTGGGGACGTAAACTTCGTGTTGGACAAGTGGATAGATTTTGATGGAGGCCATCCCGCAGGGAAGTTGGGTAAGAAAACGAGGGGCGTAGGACACAGACGGGGAGAGGCGGAGAAGAGAAAAAGGTGCTGGCAGGCAGACCATCACACGTCAGAGGAGAAAAAAAAAAGGCATGTGACGGAAGGGGGGAAATATGGGTGTGAGCCAGATAGCTGGATAGATAGACAGATAAAGAAGATATAAAGATGAAGATGAAGGTATAGAGTCTATAGACTAAGATAAAGATTAACATACGGAAAAAGAAGGTGAAGGTGATGAAGATCGAATTGACCACTGTGCAAGATAAAGGTAAACAAAAATTGGCCTCTGCAGAATCACGGCGCCCGTAAAAAAAAAGAAAAAAGAAAGAAAGAAAGAAAGAAAGAAAGAAGGAAAGAAAGAAAGAAAGAAAGAAGAAAGAAAGAATCATGACGCTCGGTATTTCAGTGAATCGATGTTCATGGGAGCACAATGTGTTTGTGCCAACTTTTCTCTTCAGTTTCCTTGCATTCTTATCCGTCCAGTATAGAGATGAGATATGGATGAAGATTGGAATCTTTGGATCAATAGAGTCCTTCGGGACAGCTTTCCTTTCCTTTCTTTTTACTTGTCTTTGTTGCTAAGCTACAGTGCTCATCCAATCTGTCCTTTGCCCCCTCCTTCACTGCTCAAATTATGACTTGACTCACAATTGGTTCGTCTTGTGGTACGAAATACAAAAGCTGTGTTGGCAAGGCAACTCTGGTCAATCCTATGGGTCTGATGTGAGCCTTTCTGGGATGCATTTTTGGGAGGATTAAGGGTTCAAGGCACAGGGCATGCATCAAATTATGAGCCATCAGCTCAAGAGACGTCGATTGACTTGATGTGATGTGCTGGCCTTGTGCAGGTTATTGACAGAATTCTCTACAAACTAGATGAGCTGGTCCGCCCATACGTGCACAAAATTCTTGTGGTGATTGAACCCCTTCTAATCGATGAAGATTACTATGCACGTGTTGAAGGCCGGGAGATCATATCTAATCTGAGCAAGGTAAGGCTTTCGTAGTCATTTAAGAATCCCGAAATTGTGAATGTCGTACTCAAAGAAATTTGTGAACAATCACGAAACCAACAACTATAAAGCCCTGGCATTACTACTTTTAGAAGTCACCACTAGCATGAGACATGCTTACAGCTAGCATTTTCTCCCGGTTTTCCCTCCCTCCCTCCCTCCCTCCGTCCCTTTTCCTTTTTTTCTTCCTTCCGTTCCTTCCTTATCTTTCCTCCCTCCCTCCCTCTATCTCTCCCTCCCTCCCTTTTGCTTCTTTTCTTCCTTCCATTCCTTCTTTCTCTTCCCTCCCTCTGACTTCACTTCCCATCATTCTCTCGGTTCTGTCCTCCCTCTTCGTTCTTTCTTCCTGTGCATTCTGTCCTATCTCGCTTTCTTTCCTATCTTCCCTCCCCTCTTTTGAACCTTTCCATCCATCCTTTCTCTCTTCACTGTAGGACAAAAAAGGAGGGAGTGAAAGATGCGGAGATTGCCCTCCCTCCTTTCTTCATTGCTTCTTGGCTCTCCTTTTTGCTTCTTCCTTCTTCCCTTCATTCTTGTCCCTTTCCATCCGTTTTTTTTAATAAATATTAAATAATTAATTAATCTATATTCTTCTCTCAATTATACCTTAGGGTACCTACCTACATGTCTAAGCACAGCAACCCATGTCTAAGCACTGGAGTAAGGGGCAACCGGAATCTACCAGGAATAGAGGCAGCCGAAATCTACTACACCCAGGCACTAACCCCCAGCGAGGAATGGCAGGGGCGAAGGCGTCCGAGAGAACCCAGGACCCTACCATGTCCGACCCGGGGGTGCAAGCCAACAATCTACAGCCGATGAACACCAAACACGCTGCAGGCGCACATGGGGGATTGATTGAACCCATGACCTTTCCATCCATCCTTTCTCCCCTGACTTTCCTCGTTTTGCTTCCTTTCTTCCCTCTCTCCTTTCCTTCCTTCATTCCTTCTTGGCTTTCCTTTCTTCCTTCCTCCTTTCCTTCCTTTATCCCTCATCTCTCGTCTCTGCATCTTTCACTCCTTCCTCCTTCGTCTCCCCCACTTCCCTTCTCTTCTCCCGTTCTTTGCTGCATTCCTCCTCACCTCCCTCCTTTCTTTCTTTTCCTTACTAATCAATCCGGAACTTGGTGGTGAAACTCTACCGTTTTTTGTTTTTTTTCCCCGGCCAAGTTGGAATCTTCTCTTTTCATCTATAGCCTCCTGTTCGTGTTTTCTTTTCTTTGCTGTCTTTTTATCTCCCTTCCTCCTCCATTTCGCCCTTATTCCCTTCTTTTCCTTCATTTTTGCATTCCCTTCTTGTTACTCTCATCGTCTTGCCTCGTGCCTGCATCTTTCTTCTTGCCTGCGTTCTTCTCTTCCTCTCGCTCATTTTCTGCCGCTCGATTATTTATCAAATATTCTGCTTTTCATGGATGATGAAAAACCCACTGAAGCACCTCTTTGTATTAATCTTACAAGTGAACCTCCCGCAGCTACACTGCAGTCAAGGACGACAGCAAAAACATTTTGCAAAACACCCCAGACATCGGTTGGACCCCATCTTTGCAGTGTACCCTACCAGACACCGTCCAACTTTGCAAAATGCCCCGGTAGTTGCCAACTTTTGGTGGGTGCAATTGCAAAAAAAGCGCCCAATTTTCAGGGACATTTTGACATATATCCCAACTTATGGGGGTATTTGGCCAATTACCCCCCCCCAAAAGAAGGCCAACGGCATCTTGTCGACATTTGGAGGAAGATATGCCAGTCCTCTCTCTCTCTCTCTCTCTCTCTCTCTCTCTTGTGTGTGCGCATGTGCCCCCTTGAGCAACCTCCTCTCCCTATCACGACGTCCTCGTCCTCCCTCAGAACCCCCTCCTGCTCGCATGAAATCCTCCCCCTAGCACGACCTCCTCCTTCCCCTGCCGCATGACCTCCTGCAACCTCTCGTCCCCAGCGTGCGACCTGCTCCTACCCCTCTCACGATCCACTCCTCCCCCTTGGACCGCGTCCTCCCCCTCGCGCGACCTTCTCACACCTCTCTTCCGACCTCATCCAGCTCCTCCTCCTTACACCACCTCCTCCTCCCTCTCATGTGTACTCGTCCAGCCTCCTCAAACCACTCGCGCGACCTCCTCCAACCTCCCTTCCGACCTCCGCTGCAACCTCTCGTCCTCTTCGTGCGACCTGCTCCTCCCCCTCTTCCGACCTCCTCCTCTCCCTTGTGCCATCTCCTCTTCCCCCTTGTGCAACTTCTTGCTTGTCCTTGTGCGAACTGCTCCTCCCCCTCCCACTCCGTCTTCCGATCTCCTCCTCCCCCTAACGCAACCTCCGTGCGACCTCCTCCTCCCCCTTGTGCGACCTCCTCCTCCCCCTCCTGCGACTTCCTCCCTCTCTTCCGACTCTCCTCCCCTCGCGCGACCTCCTAATCCTTGTGCGACCTCCTCCCCCTCACGCGTCCTCTTCCCCCTCCTCATCCACCTCACATGACCTCCTCCCCCTTGCGCGACGTCCGCTTCCCCTCGCACGACCTCCGCCTTGTGCGACCTCATCCTCCCCCTCGTGCCACCTCCTCCAATCTCTCTTCCTACCTCCTCCCCCTTGTGCGGTGCCGTCCTTCCCCTCTTCCGACCTCCTCCTCTCGCTTGCACAACCTCCTCCTCCCCCTGGCACGACCTCCTCCTCCCACTCTCTGACGGCGGCCGAATAGTAGCATGCGAAAAACTACCCAACAGGCGGGGATGAAAAAAAAAAGAAACGCTCCCATCCAAGTGCGAGGCGCGCGGCAGCGAGTCCGCCTGGGCCCGACGCGACGCGCCCCTCCGATTTAGGGCGAGAAGACCAGCACGCGGCGTGGGCCCGACGTTTTGCGCGGCACCGAATTTCCTTGGGCGGCACCGAATTTCCTTGGGACCCGATGTTTCGTGCGGCACCGAATTTCCTTGAGCCCGCTGAGAAGCGTCACGTCGGGCACTCTACAGTTTTTAATAGTATATATAATATAATATAAGGGAAGGGATGTGCACCTGTTGTCCTTGGTTACTGGCCTGCAACAGTGGATTGGAATAAAAGAAATGAAGCATAGAAAATTAGAAATGCATGCGATGGACAAAGCGAAGTAATGAAGGCATGACATTGAAAATGAAGGAATGAACAACAGAGAAAACAAAAGTCCGAAGAAACGAATCGATGTGTGAAATGATGCAACTCTGGCGTGGAGTGACTGAAATGATGCAAGCGTGTCCCTAACCAGAATGCATGTTGTGCAAGTGACACCATGACAATGCCAGACTTGAGGGGTTGAAGCTGTCATTGGGGCAGGAGAGAGTGTAGGGACTGTACAAGTACCACACAATAAATGAGGTTCCTGCAGACACAATTGGGGATCTGGTTGGTAGTGAACGCCAGAGAAATGTTGTCTAGGTGTTCTGGATATGGCCTCTATGGAGTAAGGAAGTTTCAATGACAGTCTCTATCACTGGCATGAAATCGCCATCGCCAATTCGCTCGTAAGCAGCACTTTCTGGGTGGATGGTGTGCATCAACGACTCGTAGTGACACAAACTAATGCTGGGTATGCAGGATGTGAAGGTCTTTTTGCAAGTTATTATTGCTAAGCAGGCGGTTTGGACGGTAATCAACTGATGATGGTAAGGTTTTTTTCCGCAAGTGATTATTGCTAAGAAGGCGGTTTGGATGGAACTCAACTGGCGCTGGTTGGACTCTGAGGAGAAATGCAACTTCTGATTTGCCCTGTGCTCATGGCGAACGTAGAATTAACAATTCAATGACTCATAGTACCTGGCTCGGTACGTTGTATGCTGTGTTTGGTGATTGGTTGGCTCCTGCGGATGGACGAACTCATGCTGGGATTCTGTTGTGGATCTCTGGATCATGTGGCAGGCGGCTGGGTTGGCAACGATGATTGCTGCAATGAGGCCGGATATTGACAATATCGACGAGTATGTGCGGAACACCACTGCACGTGCATTTTCTGTGGTTGCGTCAGCTCTGGGTATTCCTGCACTCTTGCCATTCCTTAAGGCAGTTTGTCAAAGCAAAAAGTCCTGGCAGGCCAGACACACAGGTATCAAGATTTGCCAGCAGATTGCCATACTTATGGGCTGCGCCGTGCTTCCGCATCTGAAGTCGCTTGTCGAAATCATGGAGCACGGACTAAGTGACGAAAACCAGAAGGTGTGTTGGTCATTTGTTTCCCATCAACCTATATATCTGTCACCTGCATGGTCATTTGTTTCCCATCAACCCATATCTTTCACCTGCATATTTTGATTCCTGTCCAAGAAGATGTCTGCTGTATTCTGTAAGTTGCTCTCTGCATAGTAGAAGCAGAGGTGCTAGGGCCAGACCGGTTCTGGCTGGTGATTTTACATTGATGGGTCTGTGAGTATTCTCTCAAATTTGAGTCCTTTCTGATATCTTGCATGATAGGATGGGTAGGTACATACGTATGTTCTCTTTGGGGAAATATGGTAGGCATTTCATACTCAACTATGCCTCTATAGCTTGGGCTCCTACGATAACACGAGGCCTGTTTGTAACTCACTTGTCATCCTGTCAGTGCAGGTGATGCTGGTGGGTGTTTGAGTACTGTCTTGATGTCGAGTCTTTCTGAGCTTTTCACGTCATGACGGGTAGATAGCATTTCATACGCGATCATACCTACCTTGAATGCTTACGATAAAAAACGCCTCTTTGTTACTCAGTTCATGCTAGTGGTTGTCACAACCCTCAGCCTGCACTATGTTCAATGTGCGAAGTCTACTGCCTGTTGGATCGATGAGAAATTTGAGAATGTTTGTGTCGATGCGGGTTGATGTCTGCTGCCTGTTGGGTTGAGGAGAATGTTTGTGTCAATCTGTGTTGATCGTTGCTGCCTGTTGGATTGAGGAGAATGTTTGTGTCAGTGTTTGTTTCACGTGGAGAGCCTTTGGAATGACGCGCTTGCTGCCCTCAAGTGCTTTACCGTGATTGGTGCCCAGGCGGCCATCGGCGCTGCATTTCCATGTACCATGCAGAAGCACATTGTATGTTAGTGAGAACCGAAGCTCAATCCAAGCCCAAGGAAGTAGTGCTGTCTCACGTGGAGAGGGTTTGGAATGACATGCTTGCTGCCCTCAAGTGCTTTACCGTGATTGGATGCCCAGGCTGCCAAGGCGCTGCATTTCCATGTACCATGCAGAAGCACATTGTATGTTAGTGAGAACTGAAGCTCAATCCAAGCCCGAGGAAGTAGTGCTGCTCAATGTAACCTCTGGTGGCACCGCTGTCCTGCCATCAGGCACTGCTGTGCCCCAGCTTCCATTGCCACAGCTGCAGCTCCATTGTCATTGTGTGCTCTACTTCTTTACTGTTCAACTTTTTTCATCTCATTGTCACCCTTGCACAAAAGCACAAGATCACCCAGTTGTTTGAATGACATTGGGCCTCCCACACCTTCCCCCTCACATTGCAGCTTCCCCCCTGCCCTTCACATTTCGTATGACGTATTCTCCCGCCATATTCCATGCTCATATGACCACCCCCTCTGGAACCCCTTCTTAAGCAGATAGTAGATATCAGCCCTGTAAAGAAAATCGTTCTACATTCTTCTGCCACCTCCCACGTTTATATTACTGCCCCCTCTGGAACCCTTCTGCCACCTCCCACGTTTATATTACTGCCCCCTCAGAAGATAGTGGGTATCAAGTACAATCAACCCTTGTACGGAAAACCCTACTCATCCCCCCACCGCGGTCCCCCCTTCTCTAACGAGTTACATCTTGCCCTTTGTTGTAACATGTTGCAGTGCCATCAAGTGGACCCCTCATGGCAGACCACACTGCATTCCATATTCTTGGTCTCCTCTTTTAGTCCGTTCTTCAGGTGTTCAGATCCCTCATCAGGTCTCACTGCATTCCATATTCCTGGTCTTTTCTTTTGATCCTTTCTTCAGATGTTCCCCGGCCCCCTCGCTTCACCTCTCCCCCAAATCTTAAGTTGTAGCTGTCGAACGGGGTTCTGCATCACAGCGGCCTGTAGGCTTTATTACTGAATTACAGCTCCTGGTATGGGAGAAAACAGCAGTGTTTGATGCCGGAAGGATAGTACAAGGTCAAGTGCGTTCTTCAGGCGGATGGGGTAGTTCAATCAGAAAACCTCGGGCATGGTGTACATCTAGCAAAGAAGAGCTGTTAGTCAGCAAGCGTCTCCGAAAAGATGCCGCAGAATATTTGCTCGACTCTGACCTGTTGGTGAATCGCTGTGTGATGTGTGCGCAACTGGATGGGCTCACATTCAGGCTTGGATGATTGGTCAATGCGTAGCCTCTTCAACTACAACTCCCAGCGAATGCACTCGTAATCTATCTGCATTGTGCGGACGATTCCTGCACTTGCCGTCGAGGAGACTGTGGTTTGCCAATGAGCGCCTTGAGCTGTGTTTTGTTTGCCATCGTCCCCACGATGATGATCCTACGAATGGTTTGGATGTGATATGTGACTACCGTCTTCACCCGAATAGACCACCCGGTCACTATAGCTGTATTTGGTTCTAGACACAGCGATAATCACCGGGCATTCCGTTTGGGTGAAGATGGTACTGTCCGTGTCGACGGCTCTTGAAGGTTTGCTGATCTTGTTCTCTTCATGGTGTGCAGGTGCGGACTATTACTGCATTGGCGCTTGCTGCACTGGCTGAGGCCTCTGCGCCTTATGGTATTGAGAGTTTTGATTCTGTGCTGAAGCCTCTCTGGAAGGGCATACGGACACACAGAGGAAAAGTGCTGGCAGCTTTTCTCAAAGCCATTGGGTTCATCATTCCCCTCATGGACGCGATGTATGCAAGCTACTATACCAGGGGTAAGTGTTGAGACCAACGAAACGTCTGGTTGTCGAAGTAACAATCTTTCAATTGGTGGGAGAAGTGTGCTTGGTGTTTAATGGGGTGGAGGGGCGGGGGGGGGGGCAGAGCTCTGTTAGACCCTGATTTCCATCATGGGTGAAGTTATTTGTTTCTGATTTCCATCTGGCCTACGGTCTTTACCCAAGTAGAACCACCCGGTCATTACCCGTGTATCTAGGCTGGAAGTTGCACCAAATTCCGCTATAATAACCGGGCCTTCTATCCGGGTGAAGACGTTAGCTGAAGTTGCCCGTTGACATTATTTTGCCAGTTCAGTGTGGTCATCCCTTTAGACCCTGGCCATGCTGATGTGCTCTGGTGAAGTGCAAGCGTTTTAGTGAGGACTCCCGGTTGTGGTTGTGAACTGTGACTCTGGTGGTGTGCTTGGAAACGACTGATTAACGGGGGAATGTGACTCTGGTGCTGTACATCTCAGATTGTCTACGAGGGCCAGTATGTGATATTGATGGCGGTGGTGTTGTGCTTGGAAAGGACTGATTTATGCTATACAGTGTTGATTGTGTATTGATTGCCAGTATGTGATGTCGATGACGGTGACGATGACGAAGGTGATTAAGAGGGTGAGGGGGGGACGAGGAGGATGGTGTTTGCATGGAAGGACATATACCATGGTGGCAATCATCACATGGTCTATGAGGACAGGACTTGCTGTGTCCTTTGTTATGGAAATGGTTGTTGTGATTTCTGTGCTTGTCACTGTGGTTGTTGGGGGGAATCAGTGGTGCCTTGCAATTGTCTCTGATCGGGGTGATTATGTTGCGATTTTGTTCTTGTGCTTGTGTATTTCTTTCAGAGGTGATGGTTATATTGATTCGGGAGTTCCAGTCTCCTGATGAGGAAATGAAGAAGATTGTGTTGAAGGTGGTCAAGCAGTGTGTCAGCACGGATGGTGTGGAAGCAGACTACATTAGGGAGGAGATTCTACCGGACTTCTTCCGGAACTTCTGGGTCCGAAGGATGGCGCTGGACAGGAGGAATTACCGCCAGCTTGTTGATACCACAGTGGAGATTGCAAACAAGGTACATAGCAAACAGTGCCTGCCTGCCTTCCTATCTGGGTTTCATCCATTTCCATGCATTAGTCTGTGTCTAGAACCACATGCATGCACAGAGACCAATGGCCCTCCCCTTGACTGCGCAACCATGGGGAGGATCATTGTCTTTGACCGGCTTTGCCCTTTCTTACTTATTCTGTCTTCGTCTTCCTTCGGCCCCCTTCAGTCAGTGAAGAAAGCAGTCTAATAAGGATGGCAATGGTCCATCACACATGCCGGCATTGTATATAATGTGGAAACATGATGGTCACCCTTGTACCTGAGTGTCGGCTATGTTTGGACTCGATTTTGTAATTTGTGTTTGAACCTCTTCGCTGGCTATGTTCTGTAGGGCTCTTACCCCGATCAGATGAAGGGCACCCCCCCTCGATGGCGTCTATGTTTGGACTCAATTTGACAATTTTGTAATTTGTGTTTGAACCTCTTCGCTGGCTATGTTTTGTAGGGCTCTTACCCCGATCAGATGAAGGGCACGCCCCCTCGATGTAAAAGTAAATAAATAAATAAGAAATAAATCAATATTAGAATTAATTAAATAGGTAAATAAGTAAATTGAAACCGTACTGTGCACCGCACTGTTCGGTGCATTGTACGGAGTCCGGTTGGGGACCTTCCCGTCTGGCCTACAGGCCCGTACCTGTACCATACAGGACTGCACCGTGCCGTGCGCTGTCCAGTAGAGCCATCTTCCTTCTGGTGCGGTTTTGCGCGCGAACTGTGCGGAGAGGTCTGACCCCCCGTCCGGTCTTGTGCGGAATTGTTTTTATTTTATTTTATTTTACTAATTTCAAAAGCACTTTGAGGCGGGAATGATACCCGCCCCGCAGTACTTGCAGATCAACCGTCGAACAAGCCAGAAAATCAGCCTCATCCAACATCCTCTCTGGAGAACACCACCTATCCACCCCTCCTGCCCCCCTGGACCCTCCCAACACTGCCAACTTCAAAATTTCTGTTGAAGAAAAAGATTGGCATTTGAACTTTCCATTGGGAAAAAAAGACGTGACAAGGCGTTACAAGGAGGAGAGCTTGGGGATGAGGTGACAAGGAGTAGGTGTAGGATGAGGAGGAGAAGGGAGGATGAAGAGGACCACAACGAGGCAAGGGGGAAAGCGGAGATGGAGGGGGAGGAGATATCGACAGTGTTCCAACTTCCAAGGTGACGAGGACGAGAGATGGAGGACATGACGAGGAGGTGAGAAGAAGACAATGCCAGCCTTCCAACTTCAAAATTTCTGTGTAAGAAAAAGATTGGCATTTGAACTTTCCATTGGGAAAAAAAGACGTGACAAGGCGTTACAAGGAGGAGAGTTTAGGGATGAGGATGAGGTGACAAGGAGTAGGTGTAGGATGAGGAGAAGGGAGGATGAAGAGGACCACAGCGAGGCAAGGGGGAAAGAGGAGATGGAGGGGGAGGAGATATCAACAGTGTTCCAACTTCCAAGTTTCCGCTGAAAAAAAAAAAAAAAGAGGTGACGAGGTGTGGCAAAGCACAGACGGACGGAGTAGGGGAAGGAGGTGACAAGGAGGAGACATAGAGGGGGAGGAGATCACAAGGAGGAGACATGGAGGGAGAGGTGAGGAGGAGAGGAGGAGGAGAAGGAGGTGTGCGTGACAAGGACGAGGAGATGGAGGGGAAGGAGCGATGGAGGAGGATAGTTGGAGGTGATGAGGACATGACGAGGAGGTGAGAAAAAGACAACATCAGCTTTCCAACTACCAACTTTCTGCTCAAAAATAAGATCAGCATTCAAACTTTCGGCAGAAAAAGAAAGTGGCATGACAAGGAGGACGAGAGGTGGAGGAGGGGCAGGAGGTGACCAGGAGGAGGGGGAGGAGGACATGGAGGGGCAGGAGATACCGGCACTGTTCCCACTTCCAAGTTTCCCCTAAAAATGAAAATGAAACAAGAAGAGATGACGAGGTGTGACAAGGACGACAGACAGAGGAGGGGAAGGGGGTCATGAGGAGGAGACATAAGTGGGGGAGGAGGTCACGAGGAGGAGACATGGAGGGGGAGGTGACGAAGAGAGGAGGAGGAGGAGGAGGAGGAGGAGGAGGTGACGATGAGTAGATGATATGGATGGAGTTCGAACTTTGAATTCCAAAGCTTCCGTTAAAAAAGAAAAAGAAGATGATGAGGCGGTGAGGAGGAGGAGGAGAGCGAGGTTACGAGGCGGAGAGATGGAGGAGGAGGTGACGAGTAGTAGTAGGAGGAAGACGTGACGAGTAGGAGAAGAGATGGAAGAGGCTGTGACGACGGCAAGGGAGGAGGACAAGGACCCTGCCATTTCATATTTCAAAAGAACTTTGAAAAAGACAAAAAAAAGAAAAAGGTGACGAGGCTGTGACGATGAGGACGACAAGAGATGGTGAGTAGGACGACGAGAGACAGAGGAGGAGGAGGAGGTGACAAGGGAAGAGATGGTGGAGAAGGTGACGAGGAGGAGGAGGAGGAGAAAGGAGGGGGAGGACGACGTGAAGAGGAGGGGAGGTGATCGGCGTTTCAAGTTTTGAATGAGGTCGTGACGAGGAGGAAGATGAATGAGGAGGAGAGATGGAGAAGAAGGATGCGATGAGGAGGAGGAAAGATGGATGAGGGGAGGAGGACGTGAAGAGGACGGCGAAAGATGGAGGAGGGGAGGAGGGCGTGAAGGAGAATGAGGCAAAGGAGGATGGTGAGAAGGAGAATGAGAAGGGAGGGGGAGGAGGAGGTCGGCTTGATGGAGGGTAGCATGGCTGGTGGACACCCACCTGGCTTGGAGGACGTTGGCACCGGTTGTCGTCGATGGTGCTTGTCGTTGATGGTGGCCGAAGGAGTTCGCTGCAGCTCTGGACGACATCGAAGGCGGCGAAGGACGGCGCTGCTACCCAATGTCGAAGTGAGAAGGTGGGCCTGCAGCACACCACAACAGAATGGCCCCCAACCCCTTCGTTCTTTTTCCCTCTTGCTGCTTCAGACGGGGGGAAAATTCGAATTTGTTTCGGGCCGTGCTCGAGTGCGGCCCGCTAAAATTGTTTGTGGGCCCTAAAACGAATTTCTCTGGGGAGGCCAGGTAAGTAACTTCAGAACCCCGCCCTTGATTTTTTTTGGGGGGAGTGGGCCCAAAGCCCCGTGCGCCGTGCTGGTACGGTGTGCTTGAGCATCAACCGTCCTCAAATCAGAACACGAGATGCACTTGCATGTATAAAATAAATGTATAAATATATCTCTGTAGCATATTTGATTGCTTTTCTTTCAATGTCATCCCCATCTCCTGCTTGCTTACCAAGCTTTTGGCTAGGGTATGAGGTTGTGTGCTCGGGATGCCTCTGCATGGACCTGTCGTGAGAACACCAGGTTGGTAAATTAGGCTTGGAAGTTGGAACTTACGGGCCTTCTAGTTCCATTGAAGGCTGCTCCTAATTCTTTCACGGCGTTTCATTTTGGCAGGAGCTTGAACTACTTTCTTAGTACCAATAAATTTTGTAATGCAGTCACTGGCAGACATAGGGATGATAACTTTGACCTGTTCTTCGCTATGTGTCAGGTGGGAACTTCTGATATCATTGGAAGAGTTGTGGAAGACTTGAAAGACGAGAGCGAGCCGTATCGACGAATGGTTATGGAAACTATGGAGAAGGTGGTGGCTAATCTTGGTACATCGGACATTGATGCCCGTCTTGAGGAGCTGCTTATTGATGGCATCCTGTATGCATTCCAGGAGCAGGTAAGGGCTACCTGCCACAGACATGTTTTGGTTAACTACGCTACACAAGCGAACTTCACTTGCCCATTGTGACTTGTGTTGGGCAGACGTAGCAAAGAGTCCCTATCACATGGTTTCATTGGTTAAGATCTAGGCATCTGGACGTCTATCTCTGCGGACTTCCACATAATCTCCCCTTCCTCACCACCCCTGAAACGGTTTCACTCAGTTCGCATGGCAATTGCAGATCCCAGGGCTCGATCCCTAGACCTATACCCTACCCCTTGTACAGTATTCGTTGACCCTGCATGATTTGAACCCACGACCTGTCCCAAAGTCGTATGTTTGTGTTTGCTGTGTATAGTCTGGTCGCGTGGACTTGAAATCCGTGGATCTGAATGTTAGTAGTCCTAGTGTCTGTCCTGTAGGTTAGCCCGTGCGTGCACAAGTGTGAGAGTGTGTGATGATGGTGGATACAGTGCGCAAATGAGACTTTCAGACAGGCGATCAGATGCCATAGGTGCAAGCTGTAACAAGTGGACTTATACTGAGTTTCTGGCAAGGGCCATATATCTGAGTTTTCTGTGTGGGCGCTCTGCGCCATCTGACACTTATTGCTGATTCATCGTGTGCAAAAGTTCTTCTGCCATCAACATCTGTATGTATGCATGCACAATGTGAGATTGAAGTCGAGTCTGATTACCTCCCCCCCTCCCTCAAAAAAAAAAAAAAAAAAACGAACCCCCCAACCACTTCACCCATGGGTTCCCTTTCCTGGTTTCCCGTACTCCGCCATTGAAATGCTTCTGCAAGGAAAATGAGCGAGAGTGATAGAAAGAAAACCAAATTGCAATATCATTCTGGAGTCCAGATAGTAGAGTACCAAGCCGAAAGCACAGTGCACCGAGATACAACCAAATAAGAGCAATTCAATGAATTCAAATCTCAATGTCGGCACTCTCTCGCCACACCAACATATTATCCAATGTCGCTCAT
This sequence comes from Chara braunii, assembly GCA_003427395.1. Lineage (NCBI taxonomy): Eukaryota > Viridiplantae > Streptophyta > Charophyceae > Charales > Characeae > Chara > Chara braunii. The sequence continues at coordinate 4,866,776 of BFEA01000020.1, read as the reverse complement.
CTTGATTGGCGTCCAGTGCCCAGCCTATCCTACTCAGCTACTACCTAGCCTACCACTACGTATATGCAACAGGAGTCACTTCGAACTGAAGACCAATGTATGTGACTGCGTCGCCAATGCAGTCTGCCAGCATGCACCAGGTATGTGCCTCTCCTCCTCTCACATCACTCCTCAGCTCCCCACAGTGTGCATCCCCGACACCCGAAGACCACCATCACCATCACTAGCATGCGCCTCAGCAACCCGGCTATGGCCGCCGTGCACCTGCTGCCACCTCAGCGCCCCTCTTCCCTCTTGTGCCTGTGCGCGCCTCTGGCCAGCCAGTGCTAGCGCAGCCTGCTCGCTCTACAAAGCAGCAGCGTGGCCGCATCGCCTGCCTAGGCCAGAATGCTGTCCTGGCTGGGCTTCCCTTTATGGAAAGTGAGCCCTGCCACTGGCTGGGTTGGGCCTGGCGTGTTTGTGCCCAGTAGCTTCACATGGCCAAAGTGTCTGCGGCTAGGCCCATGCAGACAGTTGCCTGGGCCCGCAGCATCGAGGCTGCCCAACTGTGCGACGTAGCTGCTGTCGCACGCTGCATTCTCATTGGCCTACAGAAGCCCAGCCACGTCGCTCCCTGGGCTTTCATTGGCCGAGAGCCTCTGGCCACCTTGCCTCTGGAGTGAGCCCAGAGGCTCCGCATGTTGTGCTCACACAGGCATGGCCCTGTAACCAACTGGCGCGTGGTAACTGTCTGGCGCCCCACATTGCAGAAATGGCAAAAATGGGGCCCCGTGTAAAAATCAGGCCCACCTTCACTTAGGGTGGGCACCTTGCTTGCTAGGGGCCCCTTGGGCATGTGGTGGCCGCAACTGAGCGGCCTATGTGAGGGCTCGTTCTTTGCACCCCCATCTTGATAATCTCAGTATTTGTTACTTCACATTTCATCTCTTGGTTCCCCTCACCAATAGATCTCCCCAGGAGCGACATTCCCCATTGAAATGCAGAATGCAGAAGAAATGCCACCCTTGCCCATGCACGGATACCTCAGCTCCCAGGAGATGCCTGATGAACCGCTACTGTAGCACAAATGATTAGTAGAGGATCCATCGCCAACTACTACACTGATACTGCAGCTCAAGCGCAAGCCTAAGTGCGTACAGCTGATGCGCGACGAACCGCTCTTATAGTACGAGGGATTACAGAGGATACCTAAAATGAAGGATGCAGAGGAGAAGAATGCAGAACTGCCACCCTCGTAGGTTGCATTGGCAGGCAGGATGGGCAAAAGAACTGTTACCTTCACAGTGCGCATTCGCAGACCACATTCTGCAGCTTTTGGTTAAACTCTCTGTGAATTTGCCCTCATTATCAATGGCTGGGAAGATACAGACCTGGCCAGCAGCACAGGCCATTGAAAGTCTGATCAAACAGTCTGTCGAAGTCACCCCTTTCCCTGTAGAGGTCTGTTTAGCAAGTGAATGTATTCAGAGCACACATTCATGCAGTCATCGGGACAGTTTGGACATGTGTTGTTACATACTCTAATGAGTATGGGCAGAACCAAGAATCAACCAATGTAGGATGAGTATAGATGCAACGGAAGTCTGATAAACGGACTGACTCACATAGACTGACTCACATAGCATCACTCCACACACATTCAATCGTGAGATGGTGGGGTCTGAGCCATACAAAGAAGGTGCTCAGCCCCGTACACAACATACACAGATGAATGGGGGAGGAGAGACGAAGGAGGTGGGGCAGGTAGGACAGCACTGAAAGTCACCGAGATAGGATCTGATAGGTCACCGATATGGTAGTCCAAAACGTCATCCAACAAGATCAAAGTGTCGAGGACAATAGGTCACCAATGTCGGAGGTACAGAGTCCAAATGTAACCGGTGTCCGAACTGTGATGCAGCCGAGTATCAACCCCAACAATCTCCAAGCCTCCAATCAGGTAAGTACCACAGTCTCATATCACCGAAATCCAACTCTGATCTCTGTCCAACTAGTATAAGTATCCAATCTGAAGAAGAAGAAGAAGAAGAAGAAGAAGGAGGGAGCCGAGGAGGAGAGGGAGAGAGAGGGGACTGGCGATGGGAGGGAGGAGAGAAACCTCCAACTCCCGGTACCTCGCCGCCGGTAACCCAGTCGCCGCTGCTGCTGCTCCGCTCGCTGCTGCTGCGCTCGCTGCTGCTGCGCTAATTGCTGCGCTGCCTGCTCCTCGCTCCTGCGCTAAACATAGCGCTCCAACGGCACTCTGGTGCCGACCTTACCGCACCGTAGTATACTGGTGGGTCGATCCCCTGAGTGAGGCCGGACCGGTTCTTTATACCGGTGGGCAGAGGCCGGCCTCACTGCTGCGAGGCCTGGCTGTGCCCTGAACCGTCCAGATGGACGGTTCAGCCCCAACCGGCGGGCGGCAGCCTCAAGAGCGCCGCCAGGCCCAAACGGT
>BFEA01000020.1:4820379-4843312 GCA_003427395.1 Chara braunii | reverse complement strand
CTCTCTCTCTCTCTCTCTCTCTCTCTCTCTCTCTCTCTCTCTCTCTCTCTCTCTCTCTCTCTCTCTCATTATTTATGTTTGGTCTTCAGGCATGCTGGACTTCTTTGCAGAGGTGCTAGCCGGCCACCACCAGAACTGTGCAGCAAGTACTGACAATTTGGCAGGAGCACACGCACGAACCTCTAGCCATCTGGATGGCCTTGTGCCTGTGAACCAGCTACTTGACCTGCAAAAGGCGCATCCGTTTACCTCAGCTTGTGAATTCTGCATAGGAATTCGGGGTTGAGAGGTTGAGAGGTAGAGAGGTAGAGCATGTCTGTGCTGCACAGCGTATTCTCGGCCAGCTTAGCATTAACGTGGAACAACTTCCGGAAATAAAGGAAAATAATAAACCTGAAAGGCTGAAACCTGATATGGAAAGCAGAACAAGTGCGGATCTGTGACAGGCATTGAATATCATGCCACGTGTTCTCCTTCTGGCTATGGCAGACCTGCTACAGGAAGTATTTTGTGCGCCGACAGGTACACAGTACCACACGCGAATTGCAAGGCAGCACCGATGGGTACACGCTAGAAAGAAAGAAAATTTGGCTATCCACTAATTCCAAGGCAGCACCAATGGGTACACACTAGAAAGCAAGAAAATCTGGCTGGTCTTGTCTGATGTCGCACTTCAGCAATGTCCTTGGGACCATCTTTTTTCTTGCTTATTTTTGCTCTTTTTCTTTCTCAGAAAGGGCAACGACGTTAAACCACCAGTACTTGGCCCAGCTATTGGCCGCGGCACTCTCCCTTTAACGCGCCGCGCCTTTAGGGCTTCGGGGTACCGGACCACAATGGCTGGAAGCGCCAGCCAAAATAAAATTGAAACGGTACCCCGGCGCTTCGACAAAAATCGTCGTGCAGCCTGTGCAGGGGCATTCCAGGCTCGGCATCGATAGCTGGGCCAAGTACTGGTGGTTTAAGAATATGTCTGCAAAGATTGACGTAGGGTATGCTTGAACCAACCATCTTTAAAAAAAAAAAGAAAAAAAAAAAAAGGACGACGGCCTTGAGAAAAACATCATTGAATGATTGAACTGACTGGCCCTAGGTAATTTGGACTTACTTTGTGCTGTCCATCTTGATTGCATCTGGATTTGTATCTTGGGTCTGTATTTCAACACCTCATGATGGGTGTACCACTGATCTAGGCCTGTAGGTAACCATCTTTTTAAACTTTTTTTTTTTTTTTTTTTTTTCCCTAACCATCTTGTATTGGTCTTTTCAACTCTTTTGATCTGCAGGCACATCTGTTGAATTATGTGTGGCCTAACATCTTTGAGACATCGCCTCATGTCATCAATGCTGTGACGGAAGCAGTCGAAGGGTTGAGGGTAGCTCTCGGTCCGTGCATCGTCCTCAACTACTGCTTGCAGGTAGATGACACACACCACCATCATCCCGACTTGTTACGGCTATGTATCTTTCGTTTACCTCGTATGATTATATCGATCGTGGGAAGAAGTTCTAGCCCTGCAAGCTACGTAATGTGGTCGTGGCTCTCTCCTCACAGCCGTCAAATGTACGGTACCCTATACCCAACCGTCTTCCCCAAAACACAATGTACCCTGATTATGAATGCGCGCGAACTACTTTTCCGGTTCCACACAGTCAAAGTAAAGGTGCATTGTGTTGGGGGAAAGAATGCGGAAGATGGTAGGAAATTAGGAATGTATATTTTATTATTTTGCCTCAACGGTCAACACACATAGAGGGTTCAAGTTCCTGATGACTATATTTGAACTATATATAATGATCATGTGTCCCCCATATCTGTATGTGTTGTAGTGTGAAGAGACCTTTTTTTTTTTTTTTTTGGCCCTCTTTGGAGTGTATGTTACTATGTTCACTTCAATAAATAAAACACGTCCTTTTTTTTTCTTTTTTTTTTCCATGTCCTATCTTTTGTCAAATGTCGTGATTTGTTTGAGCATTCGGCAATCGGTAGTGCGCAGGTGTTTGTTTTGCCATCCATGCACCAAACTTCCTCGATGCGTTGTGGTCCTTCCTAGTATTTTTATTCTGCCGCATTTGTGTTCCACGGTTCCTTTTTTTTTTTGTTTAGAGAATGTATGGGTCGAAATGCGTATTTGTGTGTGTGTGGGTGGGTGGGGTGGGGGTAGAGAAATAACAGCAACTGGAGATGAAAGAAGATCGTTTCTGCATTTGATTGCTGGCCCATATGAACGGAAAGGGCTGCCGACCCGCTCAGCTGTGTGCCAACTCAGCACGCATTGCCGTGCCATGGTCACACAACCACCGTGAGAGTATACGCACGCCAGGACCTTTTTGACTTGCCTCTGGACCTGATTACAGTCAGAGGCAACCAGGTCTGGCCGTAATTGCAGTCAGATACATTTAGGAAAGTGCTAGTGTGAGTAAGACCTTGTAGCTGAATGGATCCTTGCTGAGCCAGTGTGCTTTTTCTTCTTTTTCCTTGTTTTCTGTTTGTCAGTTTGGTTCTGTTATCGACTACGGTCTGTTTCGAAGAAAGTTCCTGAGTCAGCAATTGGTTCAGCTTTTGTTGTGCTCGCGGCTCGCCTCGTCAGTTGTTTTGCTAAACCATTTTCTTCTTTTTCCTTGTTTTTTGTTTGTCAGTTTGGTTCTGTTATTGACTATGGTCTGTTTCGAACAAACCTCCCGAGTCAGCAATTGGTTCAGCTTTTGTTGCGCTCGCGGCTCGCCTCGTCAGTTGTTTTGCTAACCGCATTTGTCTACAGGCGGATGCATCGATGTACTTAGTATTATTTTGGGGGCTTGTTTTCTGGCTCTTGTGATCTGTGTGCTGGGCAGGGTCTTTTCCATCCGGCGAGAAAAGTGCGGGAAGTGTACTGGAAAGTCTATAATTCACTGTACATCGGCGCTCAGGATGGGCTAGTAGCCGCGTATCCGATCTTGGAAGACGATGGAAACAACACATATAGCAGACCTGAACTCAACATGTTCATCTGAAAGGGAGGTGTTTTTTTCAGAGGAGAGAGAGTTCTGAAAAGAGGAACCGACCACACGTGTCATTGTGCCCATTTGGTCATTCATTCATCTGTTGCTAAGTGATTTCCGTCCACCACAGCAGCCTGTTCTGCGTCCCTTCATCCCTTCCCCCTCCCCAGCCCCGCTCTATGTTCCGTCCTCCCACCCCTCGGCTGAGTCCGCTCCCTGTATGATTGAATAGATGTTACGGGAATTTCACCAACACAAAAGTACACACAGCTTGCACTGACCAGGAGGCATGAGCTGCTGCTGCTGCTGCTGCTGAGTTATTAGCTCCCTCTGCCAAACATAATTGGCATCTGTATTGTATAGTCCCCGTTTCGGCTCGGCAAATTTGTTCATCAGAGCAGAGTCTGTGTGCAGGATTCACCCCAAGTCTTGTTGATCCCCCGTCTTTTCTGTTTTTTCAATCGTTTTCCGATGCCCAGTCTTGGTCTCTTTATGTTTTGTTTCATTTCCGTCCCTGTTGCTGCAGTCATGACCACAGTTATTGAGAGCTGGTATGAACATCAGCTAGTTTGATACAGAAGGTTCACGTCTCGGCAGGGTGTCTCTGCCTGTGGCAGCAGTTCCGGAGGAAAGGCAGGTGCACAGCGAGAACTCGCAAAAACAAAACAAAAAAAAACTTAATGTTCCTGCAAATGCATTGCGCCCTCACATTGACTGTATCGGAATGGAAAAATTAGTTTGTACATGTTCACGATTAGGATGCGTTGTGTTCGGGGGAAGACGGAGGTTTGAGAGGTTCATGTCTCTGGAGTCTGGAGGTCTTGCCTCCTGTGGTGGTGATACAGTTCTGGCTGGCTGTATTGATAGTAGTAGACAAATGCAGCGAGAACGGGGATTGAACAGCAGCTACCGTCTTCACCGGAATAAAACGTACATGTCATGATTGCTGTATTTGGGGAAGCATTCAGTCTATAGATACAGCGACAATGACCGTACGTTCTATTTGGGTGAAGTTGGTAGTAAGCGGCAGGAAAGCTTCTTGTCCCCGGTGGGTGTCTCTCATCTACATGGGATTTGAACTCCCGCCACGTTGGGGGTGGGTATTTGAACCACAGAGTCGTCGTATGTTTGTTTCCTGCAGCCTCTCGGTTCCACAAAATTTGCTTGTTTAGCGAGGAAAGGCGTAAGCGTCGAGGAGACAAGTCTCCCTTTGTTTCCAGTCCGTCATCAGTGTGCTTCCATACACGAATGTCTTGCCACCCAATTGCTCGTCGCCATCCGGCAATGGCTAGAGCCAGGTGGAGAATGCTTGCAGTCCGGAGGGTTTTTTCTTTCAGAATCTGTTATTAGTGTGCCCTTGTGTGTGCGCCAGCCCACTTTGCATCACAGCCGTTCAGTGTGCGGTTTTCTTAATCAAAGGGAGTAGGAATTTTTTACTGTTTCAAAGTTCAACCGCCATATGAGGAATGATGGTTCAAAAAAAAAAAAAAAAACGAGAGGAGGAATGATGGTCGCAGATGGTCTCTGTGTTTGTCGGTCCGGAGAAATAGGGAGAATGAAGTTTATGGTAGGTTTTGCAATCGTCTGACTACTGTCCTGATTATCTTCCATTGTGCAGTTTTTGTTTTGAAGAAACAAAAAGAACAAATTTTCCCGCTGGAGTGCGATGCTGCATGCCCTTTCCTTGTGTCATTTTGCACAAATATTTCTGTCTGGTGTGGGTGAGTGATAGTTTGCTTTGATTATTGTCACAGGTAACTTGAGGGCAGTGGTTGGCGCCCACCTCTGTCAGGCTATCAGTTGTCAGGCAGTCGTTATTGCTTAACCACAACTAGGGTTGTCATGTGGGGATCCTTTTCTGGAAACCGGGGTCCCCGCCCCCGCCTCTGGATCTGCTGGCCGGTGGTGGCAGACCACCGAACCGGAGACCGGTGACTCCGGCCCCTGTCACCGCTCCCCACCCAACGAGCCCCACCCCCAGACCCCGGCCCGGACCACGACCCCGCCCTCCGCCCGTGCACCCCCACCCGCACCACTGGACTCCGGCGCCACCACCCGGCCCCTGACCCCGGCACCACCACAACCGAGCCCCGCCCCCGGCACCCCCACCCCTGTCTCTTATACACATCTAGATGTGTATAAGAGACAGCATCTATCCCCAAGCTGGCACACAACCAAGCGGTTCGTCAGCAGCAGCAGCACAGACTGCAGGTTCTTCTTCTTCTAGTCAGACGGTGACAGCTACTCAATCACTGCCACAGCAACCTGTTCCACCACAGGAACAACAGCAAGTTCCTTGTTCTCAAAGACCCCGAAGAGGACTCCCCTTCCTTCAGAAGGAGGAGGATCTCAATCTCAGGTTGAGATCATTTCCGATGTGGGTGAGGGCCAAGAGAATCTTGCTGGAGAAGGAAGTGATAACTGGCTTAGTGTGTTCACAACGAAAGTCGGGTATGAAGGACGCATAGGAGAGTTTGTCGACAGGGTAGAAGCTCGTTGGCACAATCAATCAGGGAGTTTACGACTAGCGTTGAGAATCTCATTGTTGTCCCAGGCATTCGCTATTTCTCCTTGAGATTCTAAGAACACAGTTGGCATATCACGCTTCAGTAGACAGAAGAAGAAAGGAGAGTCCACAGGAGTGGAAGAAGAAAGGTAGACGAATGATGAAGTCAATGACCTTTCTGACCTGGTGGACACACCAGAGGATGCGGTGAGGACTATGCTGAGGGTAGCACCCTTGCCGCGGTATAAAAAAAGGCTAAGGCGGATGGCCGAATGTAGGGCCATCAAAAGAGTCAAGGGCAGGCCGCCTCCAATCAGTCTAAAGTGGATGATTGAAATAAGGCAGGCTTAGAATAGTGTAGCGGGACCGCCGTTCGCATGGAGCTTGCATTAACTAGGTGAAAATTTGCACACGCAGCATAAGTGCAAGAATGTGAAGGTCACGCATAAGATACCCCTGAGAGAGGGGTGCCTTCTTCCCAGGCTTCTAGCTCGGGAAACACGTGAGGCCGGTGGAAGTTTTAGCTGCTTCTACTTATGGTGAAGTGGGAATACCCTCCCCACTTCATGAGTTGGCCAAGGCTAATGACTCTTTNCCTGACCCTGAAGTTCGTCCCAAAAGAACCGTGGTGGCACTGCACACCCGCCGATGTTTTTTTTTTTTTTTTTTGACTTTTTTTTGTCGATTTCAACCCTTCCCCCTCTGGGGTTGGGGGTCCCACCCCCGGCGGCCCTGGACCGCGGCCGGGGGTCCGGTGCTGGGGGGTGACAACCTTGACCACAACGGGGGTAAAGGTGGATTATCACTTTCAGTTAGGGGACTCTGCAGACTGTAGAGGGTTCCACCTCCTGGTGAGTCGGCGAAGGCCCGATGGAACAGTCTGTCACAGCCCCTCATTTGTTCTCCTCTTCTCCCTCTCTGCCTACGGTTTACTGGGCTGTTCTGTTTGACGATATGTCACAGCCCCTCCTCTGTTGTCCTCTTCTCCCTCTCTGCCTACGGTTTACCGGGCAGATCCTCTGTTTGACAACATACAGAGCTGCGCGGTCAACCGTAGGCAGAGACATCGATCAACTGGAAGAGCACATCTTGTGAAATGAAAGACAAAAAAAAAAAACAGAGACAAGAATAGGTCACTGAAACCATTCCTTGGATCATTTCATTTTGGGCCGTGTTCTAAATTCGGGGGGATCTGTAGCACAGGTTCATGAGGACTACCGGTAGCACAGTGGGGAGGACCGGCGGAGTGGCAAAATTAGAAAATACATCGAATTGCCGCCGCAATTTATTCGTTCCTTGGATCATTTCTACTCTGAGCCCCGTCCTAAATTCGGGGGGACCGGTAGCACAGGTTCACGAGGACTACCGGTAGCACAGTGGGGAGGACTGGCGGAGTGGCAAGAATAGAAAATGCGTCGAATTGCCGCCGCGATTTATTTCGTGGTTGAAACAGTTGTTTTATCTACTAACATCTATTGAAATTCTCTTGGTCGGGAGTAACACTACGATGCAACCCACCCCTACTGGATTTTGCCCATCTCTGAGATGGGCCGTCTGATAAGCTGCGCATTTTCCGGCATCTATCAACCGTGTACCGGAAAATGCGACTTAAAACGCTTGTAACTGGCTGCAAACGACGATATCAACTGGCCAAAAGAGAATGGGAAAACAAATGTAAAGGTCGGGGCGCACCTTGGACCTGATAAGAAAACCAAAAAAAATGTTGGTGTATCTTGCGGCCTTCCAAGGGAATGTTCCGTACTTGCGGCGCACTTCTGCGGTGCACGTGCGGTGCGCTTGCGCCATGCGCAAATTGGTGATGCACTCAATTTTTTTTATTTTTATTTTTAGGGATGTGTTTGTATATACACAGAGAGAGAGAGAGAGAGAGAGAGAGAGAGAGAGAGAGAGAGAGAGAGAACAAAGATACCCTTCACAAGTATCAGAGGGCCCATGCAGGTTATCTGAAGGTTCCTCGCAGCAATTTAGCAAGGACCCTCCACCAAAATCAAGGCAGGCAGTGAATACGAAGTGGAGCACGAGCTGGCTGAATATATACTCAGGATTCGTATTCAGGTCTGTGTTTCAGCAGTTAYGGGTTGCTCACTTMGCTWGGCCCTGTTGGTCTCTGCACGTGATGCTCAGGGCTTGGCTGCAGTACTCACCAAATGTGCAGAATCAGAATGAATCTTGTGCTAGAACGTGGAATAATACGCCGCTATATGTTTTGTCTTTTGTGCATGTGGTGAGTAGAGGCCCTTAGGGCCACTGTGGAGAAGTAGAACGAATCCTCTGCTAGAACGTGAATAATACGCAGCTATATGTTTTGTCTTTTGTGCATGTGGTGAGTAGAGGCCCTTAGGGCCACTGNGAAGTAGAACGAATCCTCTGCTAGAACGTGAATAATACGCAGCTATATGTTTTGTCTTTTGTGCATGTGGTGAGTAGAGGCCCTTAGGGCCACTGCACGTATTCCTAAGAAAAGAAAAACGAGAAAACAAAAGGAAAATGAGAAAACAAAAGGAAAACGAGACCACAAAGAAACAGTGACCCATAATTGTGATGCACAGACCTGAATTCGAATCCGGACTATATATTTTCTGCCCACGAAGACAAACTGGAAACCTAATGTCTATCTCTGCTCCACGAGGCATCCTTGCTAATTTGTAGGGGGCCTTCGGAAATGAGACTGGACACAATTAGGACAAGCACACCCACTCGCACACACATGCGCTCACAGTGTTGGGATATGGGGTGGGGCCAACTTTTTTCCTCCTTGCAGTTTGATTTTCCGAAGCGAGGGGCATGTTTGGCCACCCCACCCTGTCCTTAGAATTTTTTTATTCTTTATTTTTTATTGTTGTGGTGATGCGTTGCAACACGTGCGTGTGTGTGCATCCAAGTGTGCTCTGCACCGCATGTGCCGCGACCCCGCGCACAGGATGCGCCACAAGTATGGAATGTTTATGACTATTGTTTTGTTGAGTGGCCCAAAGGGGCCGGTAGGTGAAGTTTGGTCTTGTCTTTTGTCGTTTTTTGGGTTCCTCTTCTTCTTCTTTTAGCTCTTTTTGGATTTGCCTAAGCGGGCCTGGCTCACCGAATGTGCAAAATGAGAATGAACCTTGCCCTGGGACAGGGAAAGTACAGCAGCGCAAAATTTCCTTCCTTTTGTCACATGGGGAGGTCCCTTTTTTTCATTTTGAGGCTGCGTGTTCGAACTTGGGTCTGAATTTCAACAGTTCAGTGGGCGTGCCAACTTACCAGGGCACAGTCGCCTGGCTTCCGGCCAGAACCAGAAGTCCCAACACATTGTTTCTTTTCCGCTGGGATTTTTCGTTCTGGAGGGCTGTCAAGGAAACACGGGTAAACGGTGGCGACTCTCTGATCGTGCTGTCGGGGTGCGTCAAACAGCTGGCGTGGTGCTCTCTCTCTCTCTCTCTCTCTCTCTCTCTCTCTCTCTCTCTCTCTCTCTCTCTCTCTCTCTCTCTCTCTCTCTCTCTCACACACACACACACACACACACACACACACACACACACACAACACGTGTGTGCACGCAGAGGGTGGTGTTGCAAGTGGAGTGGCGTGGAATGGAGGAAGAGCTGCATTTCGGGAGGATGAAGTAGTCGATAGTGCGGCATCCGAGCTGCCCTCAATCTGACGTGGCATTTCTTTCTCTCTGAACGGTGTTTTTGCGCAGAGAGGTGTGCTGTATCGGAAGGATGAGTGCAGGGTGGGATAAGTTTTGTGTATTCTTTTCTGCGAAGTACTTTCGGCTGTATATCTTTTGCAGTGTGGAAAGAAGCTACCTATTTCTCATTCTCTTTCTACTCCTGCTCCTCCTCACGGCCCCCTGTGCTTCCACTTGCCCTGCCTCCATTTCTGATCTCATGTGTGGACCGTTTGCAGATCACGGCTTCCCAGTCTGTCTGGAAGTACCCATTGCGGCGGCTCCTCCTGCTCCTACGCTGTTCCCCTGCTCCATAGGTGATCTTCAGCTGTTGACCGTTCACAGAAAGATCTTAATTTATCAGTCCTGTTTTTTTCATTCTTTCTTTCTTTCTTTTTTTCTTAGTTAACGTAATTATTCCAAGGAGCAATAGAACATTCTTGTGATGTTCCCCTTCCACACGAAAATATCATTGTGAAATGACCCTCGTTTACTCATTCGATGATGCTCACAAAATCATTGAATCTGATCGATGGGGAATGTGATACTCTCTCTACTTGTAAAAAGTACGGGTCGGTGGAGTGACTACTTCCTAGTTAGCCGTCTTGGGGCGCATCACTCGACAGATTGAAACATCTTTCATGGGCGATCATATCATGATCGAACTTTGCTGGTCAGGATGTCGAGGTAACCCAGCAATTTCCACTTTTGGGAGCGGCAAAAATAAAGGAAAATAGAAGAAGAGGTGGAGGTGAGGTAGTTCCTCCTCACCTGCAAGGTGGTTCCTCTCCACCTCTGGATGTATGCCATGCTGTAGGGTTTTCTTCTTTAGGGTTTTCTTCCTTTGGATCACCCTAGTGTAGGGTAGATGTGTACTCTTCCAACGACTGCTCCGAACCAACAGAATTCATCCCCCTAGTCGTTGGTCCAACGGAATTCATGGTGTGGAGATGTACGTGGAAACGAAATAGGAGGAAGTCGAAACGAGGAGGAGGAAAGTGGAGGACGTTGGAGGAAGGACGAGGGAGGAGGAAAGAGTAAGAAGTTGGACTAAGGACGAGGGCAGAAGAGGAAAGATGGGAAGTTGGAGGAGGGAGGACGTGGAGGGGAGGCGAGGAGGATGAGAGGGCGACGAGGACGATAACAAGAAAAAGAAGGATCACGTGTGGGTACAATGCCTATCTTCTCTACTATTTTCCTGTTTTTAACTTTAGCCCATATTAGTCTGCCAGGCACTAGTAGCTTTATTGGTGAGTTTTTTATTTTAGTAGGCGCTTTTCAAGCTGCGCCCAACGTGGCAACATTAGCAGCCATTGGAATATTTTAGGAGCAGCTTATTCCATTTGGCTCTATAATCGTGTTGTGTTTGGAAATTTCAAGCCCAAGACGGAGCCTACGACTGGACTTGAACCGGAGGCCTTTCCCTTACCAAGGGAATGCTCTACCACCTGAGCTACGTGGGCTCACGGGGAAGTTGGAGACGATCAGACTTGAACTGATAACTTCATACTTGCAAAACATGCGTTCTACCACTTGAACTACGCCCCCGACGGAACGGAGGAAATGGGATTTGAACCCATGATACAATCTTGTTGTATGTTGATTTAGCAAACCAATGCATTCAGCCACTCAGCCATACCTCCTGGCACGAATTCGAGAAGAGAGGGGGCAGGAGGAAGGAGGAGGGCGAGGGGAGATGAGGAGGAAAGAGGAGGAAGGGAAGGATGACGAGGACCAGAATAAGATATAAATAAAATGGTGTGCCGGTGTGCCACATTGTCCACAACGGGAGTAAAGAAGAGGGACGAGGTAGGAGGATGAGGGGGGACAAGGTGGAAGGAGGAGGAAGGGGAGCATGCCACGTGGCAACACAACGGGAGGAGAAAGGAGGAAGCGGAGGAGACTAGGGGAGATGAGGACGACGGAGGAGGAGGAGGAAGGGAGGGACGAGGACAAGGGGAGGGGAGGACGATGACAGGGATGAGAACAAGAAAAGACAATTGCATGCCACGAGAATACGAGGGACGAGGAGGGAGGAGGGAGGGGGTACATGGGAGGAGAAGGAAAGAGGAAGTTGGACTTAGGAGGAGGGAGGAGGAGATATGAGGAAGTTGGAGGTGGATGACAAGCGGAGACGAGGAGGAAGGAGGAAGAGGATAATGAGGACAATAACAAGAAAAGAAATGAATCAAATGTCAGTGTGCCACGTGGCACACATTGGAGGAGAGAGGGGGTAGGAGGATGGAGGAAGAAGGAGGGTTGAGGGGAGACGGGGAGGAAAGAAGAAAGGGGGGGAGAGGATGAAGAGGACCGAAAACTCAAACTGAATAGTGCTGCTAAAGTTTTGAAACGTTTCTCTTTTCCACTTTCCACTACCCATGGGACTCTACCCTATCAAAGGATTGAAGAGAAGATGCTAACGCGAAGTTCTGAAAGGAGGAAGGTAGGAGGGAGGAGGGCTAGGGGAGATGAGGACGATGGAGGAGGAGGAGGGAGGGCAGGAAGAGGACTGAGGGGTAATGAGGGGGATGGAGGAGGAGGAAGGAGGAGGATGACAAGGACGAGAACAAGAAAAGAAAATTGCACTCCACAAGAGTAGGCGAGACAAGGTGGGCGGAGTGAGATGATATGAATTACAAGATGAAGAAAAGAAATTGTGTCACACTGCCACGTGGCATGGGACGGGAGCGAGAGGAGGGAGGAGTATAGCAAGTTGTTTGTGTCCAGTTTTGACATTATGACTGAAAGCACCACTTCCTCCAATGCTATTTGTCAAGCCGATGTTTGCTGTAGCCTTTGTGTGTGTGTTTGTGTGTGTGCTGTCTCTTATACACATCTAGATGTGTATAAGAGAAGAGAGAGAGAGAGAGAGAGAGAGAGAGAGAGAGAGAGAGAGAGAGAGAGAGAGAGAGAGAGAGAGAGAGAGTGGCCCCTTCAGAGGAACACGGAAGTGGAAAATGGTTCTCGAATAATATTGAGACTAGCAAGAAAAAGAACAGCGGTACTATGAGATCTGGAGATGGATACCAGAGAGAGAGAGAGAGAGAGAGAGATTATACATTTAGACCATGGATATCTCATTGATATTTTCCATGTGTGCAGCCGTAGCCTCTTTTTTTTTTTTCTTTTTTTCTTTTTTTCTTTTTCCGGGACAATTGCTCCAGTCTATTCGTGGGGAGCAGCACGTGCTGGGAACCGGGTCCAGTGTCCCATCAGAATTTTACAACATATGAGTTACCGGGGCCATTACCCGGCTTCGGCTAAGAACTCACGTACTAGAAATTCTCAGAAAATTTCAAGCAAAAATTATGACTCAGAGGGGCTATAGAAAACGAACTCAAGCCTTCTATCCAGACTTCAGACCGGAACCAAACTGCCTTGGTGACATTCAGCAGCCCAACACAAAACCTTTCTCAGCCTCCCATATCCTCACACTTCCAACTGCTAGGTTACAGAGTGGCGCGACCCACTCCAGAACAATCCCGCACCTGCTGGGCTACAGGAGGGTGAAGCGACCCACCCCAGCTCCAGTCAACATCGTCTGAGTACTAGTTTGCCAGCAGACAGTCAAGTGCCTGCTTATGCCCATGGTCCCAGAGGTTTGCGAACGGACAGGTCGTCTGAGTACTAGTTTGCCCGCAGACAGTCGAGTGCCTGCTGATGCCCATGGTCGCAGAGGTTTGCGAACGGACAGGGCCAGAACGACGCTGGTCGGTGCTGAGGTTTGGTCGCGCTGCCCTGTAACTGGAGATGTACGGGGGCAAGAGGCCTGGAAGAGAGATCTGGGGACATGTCGAGGGTGGAAGGCAGCAGTGGAGCCACCAATCATCACAGCAACAGTAGTTTCGATACCGCCCTCTCCTACAGGCCCTGGTTGCACCAATCCATTTATCCCTCTCGACCTTCCTCCGGCAAGACTTACAGAGATAGAGCCATCATCTCCGCCACTGCTATGCCCTGGCTCTATCCTGCTGGCTAGGCCCATTCGCCACGGGACGCGTTTCCCCCAACCCCTGCAACCAGCGGCCAACTTTTAAGAGATTCAAAAAAAATTATAAGTCAGAGAAATTTTACTCCGCACAAACAGCAGAGGGATTCCCTTCCCTTCTACCCCCACGATCGAAAACTAGCCTCCCAGGTTCCGGCGTCTGTTCGAAGCTTAACTATACATGAAGAACTCACAAAGAAAGTTCCTGAAACTGCTCCTCCCCTAAAAAAAGGCCCCTCTGTCCTTACACTGCCTCCACCGGGAGGTGCCCCCTCACGTCACCGGCCCCAGTTCAGAACAGCCCCCTAAACAGCCACTCCTGCTCCCTCAGCAGCACACAATTCCCCCGAGTTTGCCCCGCAGAGCTGGAGTTCCCCCTTTCCTCCTGTCCCACATCCTCCCAGTGAAACAGCCCTCTCTACCTCTCAGCTGGCTAAAATCAGCGCCCCTTGTCCACTCTCCCCAAC
The DNA here is from genome assembly GCA_003427395.1 of Chara braunii. Taxonomy (NCBI): domain Eukaryota; kingdom Viridiplantae; phylum Streptophyta; class Charophyceae; order Charales; family Characeae; genus Chara; species Chara braunii. Next base: position 4,829,699 of record BFEA01000020.1, on the reverse strand, counting down.
CGCCATGCTGATCCGGCCTAAAACTCAGCATGGCCCTGAAAAGGACAATCCCGCAATACCACCCCTACCCTCTCAAGGCCGACACCTCCCACCTTGAGGAAATAATCCAGATCAGTACTTGTGTGAGCCCAAACCCTACAAACGCTCATGATGAGCCTCAGAATTTTCATCCACCCAAAAACAGACTCAAACTAGAGATTCCAAAAACTTGAAGCAATGCACAGCTACGGAGCGGACTGGTACAGTTGAATGAATACATGGAAAGCTGGTGGGGTATCGAAGTTGGTGGTGGCAGAAAGGGGATGGGAGGAGCTAGGGTGTAGCAGCGGGTATCTGGCGCCAGGTTCATGGTGATATGGCTTGAATTCTGTCCATGTAAGGGACGCTGGACCCAGTTTCCAGCAGGTGTTGCTCCCCACCAATAGATGGAGCCCCCCCAGGTGTTAGCGGTGGCTGGTCTTATCAGCACCACTAGCACGGACGGGAAGTGTTTAAAAAAAAAAAAAAAAAAAAAAAGAAACAATCTAAGGACTCAAATCAGAACACACCACTTCAAATCAACTATGAGCATCCAATTGAGAATAGTCCAAACATCAAATCAGATTGAGGGGGGGAAAAAAAAAAAAAAAAATTCAGATTGAGGAACCAATTTACCAATCGTTTTCGGTACCACTCTTTTGAGATCAGAGCCCAACAATCAAGATTAATTCGAGATTCAGAAAATCTAAATTAGATCGTCATCATTTTTATGAACATCGAGGATTATGACATAGAAAAGACAAACAGGTAATACAAGGTCAAGCCGACTATTATGGAATCACCAAATCAGAAAAAACACTGAATTAGATCGTCATCATTTTGATGGACATCAAGGATTACGAAATAGAAAAGACAATCAGGTAATACAAAGTCCAGCCGACTATCGCGGAACAACCAAATCAGAAAACACTACTGAACTTGAAGCCCTGAGACATTATGGGAATTTATAGTAGTACTTAAGATGACGACTTTGACAAGCTGCTGCACGCTGAGCTCCCATCGCCTCGTGAAGTTGCCTTCAACTGCGTGAAATCACCGAACCCTGGAGATCATCACGAGATGCTCCACTCCCGCCATCCCCTGATCCAACTGCAAGACCGCTATCCCGACCAAACTCATCCCCTGCCTCTTCCTGCGAGAGAAGTACCTTCTCCTCCACATAGCCAGTGCTGGTGCAGCCCCTTGGTGAGCTGCACTGGCCAGAAGAGCACTGCCTCCTCGTCCCTAAAACTTCTTGAAGGCGATTTTGTTGTGAGTGACAGCGTCAAGCCTGTCAACGCGGCCTCACAGAGAATTTATTCCATATACAACGATCTTCAAACAGCTGGGTCGGACGAAACAAGAGACAGAGAAATAGATGCAGAGGTAGGAGAAGAGAAAACCCAGGACACTCATAGCCCTCCCTCTCTTCGATATACCCGCTCTCTATTCTTTCCACTGTAACCCCAACAACCCACCCATGCCACATGGCATCCTACCGTCCGTTACTCGTCCTACCCTACCCAACTTATCCTCACTGACTTTTGTTGTTTCTTTTAATATTTTTCTTAGAAAGATGACGAATAAATCTACAGACTCTCCAATTTTCGAGTCATATTTTTTGTGGAAAGATCAAGACCAAATCTACAGACCCTCCAATTTTCAGAGCTTTTGAGTCATTCTTCTTGTGGCCTACACATGGTAGATTTTTTTTTATTTTTTTTTAAACCTCGCTGCCATGCTAGGAGGGGTGATATGAGCACCCCCTCGTAACGGGCCGCCTGATTCCTCAAATCTATCGGTGGGGAGCAGCACCTGCTGGAAAACGGGTCCAGCGTCCCACTGAACATCTCAAGGCTGAATTTCACTTTGTCTCCTGCCAGCATTGATTGCCCTGTGTTACCGGGGATTGATCCAACATACCAAATAACACGCTACTATGCCTGCCTAACATAATCAAGATGCTATAGGCGGGTAGCCACTCCATCTTACTCCTCCTTTGTCTCCTCAGTGACCCTGCCCTTCCTTTTCCAGTCCTGCATCTGTTGCTCTACCCAACGGTTCTCCAACTCATTGCCCGGTGTTACTCCAAGCGCTGCCTGTTGACGTTCGCTAACTGTGCACCGTACCTTACTATGCACCGTACCATTGCATGCCCACTATAGACAGTGGATGGGGCAGGAAAGGGTCCAGGAACTCCGAGGGTGAGCACAACGGTACTCCTTGGTCCACCTTGGTCCATTCCTTGAAGCAGATGCAGTAATCCGTCCTGATGTCCTCCTGCTCCTGCCTCGACGATTGGCCACCCTGCCATCGGATATAAGCATTTCAGCCCCCTTCTTCGCTACCCAGCCAGTTTGAGAATTGATTGATTGATTGTGTAATATCTTTCTTTAAATGATATAAGTCCAATTGGTTTTTGACCTTTTGCTGCCATGAGAGGAGCTCTTGATGTATATACTGTGTTTATTATTTCTGTTACTTCCTCTCCATCTATGCGAACTCCCTCAAGGGTGTGTGTGGAACGTTTCCTCCAGAGTGTCCAAATAACCGCTCTCCTGAGTCCCCTCCCAATTTTGAACATATTGTTTCAAAAGCACTGTCCATGGGGGAGGTCCATGCCTCGCAGAGCAGCGCCCTCCAGTCCCATGGCCAGGCCGATCCGGTGCCCAAAAGGCTCCATACCCTATCCCACCAACGCCAAGTGAGGACCGCCCCTGGGCACTGTAGGAAGATGTGTTGTATGGTTTTCGAGATCTTATGGGAAGGGAGGGTGTTATGGCAGGATTTACAATAGGGAAGTGTCATACCCTTTTGTTCCAAGTACGTACGATCCACCAACCAGTCGCTCTATCTGCCATGGCAGCGAGTCGAACCTTGGTTTAGACCTTATGATCGAAAACCACCGGATGCGGCGGATGGTCTCATTCCTCAGATTCAAGTGGGATTTCCTGTGGGTTTTCACAATCTCTTTCAAGTTCACCTTTGGCCGCAGCAGCCGGTATATGGCCTTCACCGTCAAACCAAAAAACTTTATATTCAGATCAACCGACATTTTGCATGCATGCGCCCAATGCCACTCCTCCGGGTCGAAGGGGAGTTCAGCACGGGGGGTTCCGAGGAGAAACACGGTCCATTGATCTTTGTGCCTCAATACTTGGATCCTATGCATCTCCTCGTTCCTCCACCACCTCACTGCGTCCGGGGAGGAGCTGGTGAGGCTGACCAAGGATTCGCCTGCCCGTGCCTCCACCACATTGCCTACACTTTATGTGTTGTTCAGGACTGCGACCCAGTGCCCTTCTGCCAGCCGCGGTCCCTTTCGTAGAATACACACCTAGTCAAGAGGGACATTAAATATCAGCGTTTCTAAATTCCTTTTGATGTCATGACAGTACCTCAACTGGGCCCTCAACTGTAGCATCCTTTTCCAGCCTCTACTTGGCAGGTCCATAGAGGACATACAGTGGAAGGATAAGATGGATGCGGACATGGAAGATCCGGTTAAGCATTATGACTACAACCGTTGGCGTCGAGTATGCCCAGAAAACACTCCCGACAAATGCCCGACAAATGGCATAGTGATTGCAGGCGAACATGAAAAATAATGGGCACCACAGAAGGCCATACATTCAGTATAAACCCATGGACATATAACGTCCGGATGCGGACAGTTAAGAAAGCAGGGACCCTTCTTTGCACGCATGAATGCAGAAACATTTGAATGTATTGATTGTGGCGGGGATAATAATGCAAATGTTTGCAGTCGTGCAAAGGACAAGGTTGCAAAGCATTGATATATATTACAAACGAGAGGTTGCGAGCAGCAATTCAATCGAGAAGTGTCATATCCTGGTAGCACGTCGAGAAGTGTCATATCGTGGTAGCACCTGCACGGCCTCCCGCCAACCCACCCATGTGTGCCTGCCTGCCCGCCCACTCACGCACACACGCACACACTAATATTGTGGCTCATGTTTGAAGCTTGCTGCTCGGCGCTTGCAGTCGAAGGTTTAGGCGCCTTAGATTAGAGAAAAAAAAAAATGAAAAGAAGGAAAGGCACCGTAGCCATGCCTAATCGGCAGAATGAATGAATAGCCGCCTACCCTATATTTGTTCATTTATTGAATTTAATTTAAAAAATGGACCCCCGCTCACCAATGCACACATGTCCGCACTCGCCTACACTTGTGCGCAGCCTCTCGCCCACCCACCCATGTGTGCCCCCTTCTGCCTGCCCACGCCCTCCCAGGCACACTAATAGTGTGGCTCACGTTTGAAGCTTGCTGCTCGGTTGTTGCATCCGGGGTCCCCCTTCTGCCTGCCCACACCCCCCCACGCACACTAATAGTGTGGCTCGCGTTTGAAGTTTACTGCTCGGCGGTTGCATCCAGGGTTTGCACCTGTGGGGAGTGAGCAAGTGTTAGGAACCCTCTCCAACTTTCTCTCTTCTATCAAGGCGGGGAGGAGGGAAGTAAACTCTTGCACCTTTAAAAGAGAGTTGGTAACTCTCTGAATTCGAGCGGAAAGGTATCGGGAAGAAAGCCACGACGAACCATTGAACAAGTGTAAGCTCCGCTACCCGAAAGGAAAAAAACGTTGTTTAACTGCTGGTACACCACTTATTTGTTCATTGACTAAGTTTAGAACGAATTCATAAATCATTTCAACAAAAGATTGTCAGGCACTGGGTACTAAATGACCTTCATTCATGGTGACAAAATGCTTCGCACCATAACATGACCTCTTGGAAGTGCCTATTGGAAACTGATACGAATTTGGATTTTAACGTGCTGGTGTTTTTTAACTGTAGGAATACTGCTGGGAAGTTGGTGGGCTTATCATGAGCTAGCTTGGGGCGGTTGGTAGTTTTGGGATCCCGTAGAAAATGCATCTTTGATGTCTTGGGTATTAGCTTGAAGTTTCATGCAGAAACCCTTGAACTTTCGGCGATCATGTTTTTCACCTGATTTTTTGTTACTCATGTCAGCATTCTCACTTCTGATATCTCCAACTGTTTTCACAAACAGCCTTCTTCAACTTACGAACGAAAAACATACATAAAAGACTGAATAAAAAAGTAACAATGTTTAGAAAGAAAGTCCAAGAATTCAACTGAAACGAAATGACTGAATGAATACATAAACAAAGATGAATTAGTAAAAGAAAGATACAAGTTTCCTATATGAAAAGGAATCAAAACAAAGATGAATTAGTAAAAGAAAGATACAAGTTTCCTATATGAAAAGGAATCAATGGAATAATAACAAATTGTTCTAGTGGACTAAAAGTCAAAGTGGAGAAGGGATTGATTCGGTGAGCGATAATCGAATCGTCCTCACGGCAAGTAGGGTGGAGAGTTGGAAGCGAGGAATAGTAGTAGATATTTTATAAATAAATTGTTTTTAGGGATGCAGGCAAAGAGAACGAGGAAGATGGATGTAGGTGAAGTCGAAGGACAGACATGAGGAGGAGGAAGAGGAGGAGGAAGAGGAGGAGGAGGATAAACTTATCTTTGAGTTTTTTTTTTCTTTTTTTTCTTTTTTTTTTCCCTGCCGACAAGTGGTCAGTTAATCCTTTGAGCAGCACTCCAACCGACAATACGTTGTTGAACAAAAATTTGCATCTTCCCAAGCCTGCAGTCTACAATGCACACTGATGATTGGAAGGCCCTTGCATAGACAAGTTCTCATTAGCTAGACAATCGAAAATCTTATAAACAATAGCACAAAAATTTATTTTCTTTCCATGAATCATACAAATGTTGATAAATCCGTCTATCAATTGTTGTACCTTGCGATTCTCTAAAATCAAAAGCTCGCTCAAAAAAAAAAATAAAAAAAAAATAAAAGGCTTGACGAGCGAGACTTGTGAGATTTTTCGGTTCATATTTCAATTTGCAACTCTTTCACTCCTTGAATAGGTATTTTACACCAGCTACCTCCTCGAACCATAATAATAAAGTGTTGTTGTAAATTATAGCCTTCTCCCAGAATGTATGCAATAACCTCATTTCGATTGGTTAATCTCAATTTAGCTATTTTGCGTTAACCACCCAAGACCATCACCCATTGCCATCTTGGCGGGGTGACCTGACCAGAAAGTGGTTCCAGGTACCGGGGCTAAGCAGGGACTCCTACCCCTTGCTCAGCCTAGGTTGAAGCAGACGCCATGCAAGCCTGACTGCATGGGGACTTTCGGAGCTAGGTATGAACATGCTACTACAGGTCTTCATAAGGGTGCACAATGACTCTCATCTAGCTTAGTTGTGTGGTGATGATAGAGAGTCGATATCCTCGGTTCCCTCCTATGTCCCTGGAGCCCGTTCCGGCCACGACACCCCCGACATCCTGTACTAAGGAACTGCTACTCACACTTGTCCTTTCCATAATGTAACTGACCGCTATCACAACCAAGTCTTCTTTTCTTTTTTCCTTCTTTTGTTTCTCTTCTTATTCCACGATCTTTCTGAAAGCCCTCGCTGAGGGCACACTCACACAAGGACTTTCCAAAATGTATCTTCCCGCTATTGCATCCAAATCTTCTGTTTTTTTATTTTTTCTTGCCGATTTTGATGGTTTTTTTTGGGCCCACCAGCCTTTTCCCTCCGAACCTAAGCCTTGTCTGACCACTGTCGATTTTGCTGTGGGAATCTGTCCGAGAACAATCTACAATGATGGGGTACTTGGGAGTGGTGGTTTAAGTAAGGGGAGGAGGATGGAGGCGAGGAGGATAAGTTGGAAGTGGGAAGAGGAAGAGGGATGGATGCGAGGAGGAGGGAGGGAGTTCAGGATGAAGGATGTAGGCGATGACTTGGAGGGATGGAGGCGAGGAGGAGGAGGGATGGACGTTAGGAAGGAGAAAAGGGATGGAGGTGAGGAGGAGGACGAGGAGGAGGCATGGATGCTGCTTCTTTTTTGTGACTATGTTTTGCTATAATTAATCCAGGTAGTTCACGTCTGCAGATCTCTAACTTTCCGGACATCTTGATCAAAGTGGAGGCACATCCACTTTTTAGTATGTAGGGTTGGATTGGTTCATTGGTGGGTTCCTTCCTCGGTCGGGTTTGGTTGGTCGGTGAGGTTGGTTGGTCGGCTGGGTGGGTGGGCCGGTGGTCAGGGGTGGGCCGGTGGTCAGGCCGAAAGGTCAGTGGGTGGGGGCCAAGGTTGGTGGGTGGGTGGGTAGGGCGGTGGGGGTGTGGGTGGGCAGGTTGGCGGATCAGTTAGGTTGGCTGGTCGGTTGGTTTATTTGGAAGCCCGCTGGTTAAGTACCACTTTCTCTGTTATCACTACGCGCAACGTGCATCCCCCGACTGCGAAATCGGGGCTTTTCTTTGGCCAACGTATATTATATATGCTCACGTATTTTAAGAGACATTGGTGATCGTTGGCCCCAAGTTGGGGGCAATGCAATTTAACTAAGAAAAACGGATTAGTTGGGTTGGTTGCTCGATTAGGTTGGTTGGTGGGTCCGTTGGTGAGTGGGTAGGGTTGGTCGGTGGGTAAGGTTGGTTTGTGGGTGGGGTTGGTTAATAGGTTGGGTTGGTGGGTAGGGTTCGTGGGTGGGTAAGGTTGGTTTGTGGGTGGGGTTGGTTAATAGGTTGGGTTGGTGGGTAGGTTGGGTTGGTGATAAGGTTGGGTTGGTGGTAAGGTCGGGTTGGTGGTAAGGTCGGTTTGGTGGTACTACACATTACTGTGTAAGAACCCCAAGATGACGAGGTGCCAAACAACTTCATTGATATGAGCTCTTGGGAATCATCAGCCTGTTATCCCCCGCGTACCTTTGATCCGTTGAGCCAGTGGTTAGGTCAGTGGGTAGGGGTTTGGGGGTGGGGGTTCGGTTGGTGGGTCGGGTTGGTTTGTGGGTTGGGTTGGTTGGTAGGCTGAGTTGGCTGGTGGGTGGATAGGTGGGTCGGTCGGGTTGCTTGTTCGGCGGGGTTGGGCGGGAGGGTTGGTTGTGCAGGACGGTTGGTTGGCCCGTTGGATTGGTTGGTCAAGAGAGGGGGGGGGGGGGGGGGGGGGGGGGGGGGGGATGGGGGGGGGGGGGGGGGGTGGTGGGGGGGTGGGTGCGTGGGTCGATGGTTTCGGTGGTTGGTTGCATGGGTTGGTCGATTTGGTTGGTTAGATGCGTTGGATGGTCGCTTGACTTACCAGGACGGCACACGTGCGCATCCCGTTCGTAGTTTTTGTGTTGATGAACGGACTAGTTGGGTTGGTTGGTCGATTAGGTTGGATGGTGGGTTGGTTGGTGAGTGGGTAAGGTTGGTCGATGGGTAAGATTGGTTTGTGGGTGGGGTTGGTTGATAAGTTGGGTTAGTGGGTAGGTTGGGTTGGTGGTAAGGTCGGGTAGGTTGGGTTGGTGGGTAGGTTGGGTAGGTTGGGTTGGTTGGCAGTGGTTAGGTCAGTGGGTAGGGGTTTGTGGGTGGGGGATTGGTTGGTGGGTCGGGGTCAGGTTGGTTGGTAGGCTGGGTTGGCTGGTGGGTGGATAGGAGGGTTGGTTGGGTTGGTTGGGTTGCTTGGTCGGGGGGGTGGGTTGGGCGAGAGGGTTGGTTGGCCCATGGGGTTGGTGGGTGGGTGGGTGGGGGGGGGGGGGGGGGGTTAGGTGGTGGTTGGGTTGGTGTGTGGGTGTATGGTCAGGTGGGTGGGTCGCTGGGTGGGTCGACGGTTTCGGTAGTTGGTTGTGTGGGTTGGTTGATTTCGTTGGTTAGCTGCGTTGGGTGGTCGCTTGACTTACCAGGACGGAACACGTGCGCAGGCCGTAGTTTTTGTGTTGACAGAGTTGGGGAAGGGTGCGGTAGTGATTATGCTGTGTATACATGGTAGTGACATAGTTGAGAAAACAAAAACGCAATTCTAAGCTAAGACATTTGAGGGGAATTTGAGACCGTTGGTTATCTCATTTGAGCATAGCCAAGTGGAAAGGCATCAGTTTTTAATGGCGACATTCAAAGGCTAGACTCCAAGAGTGCGCCTGTGTGTGTTTGTGTGTTTGTGTGTGTGTGTGTGTGTGTGTGTGTGTGTGTGTCAGTGTGTATGTGTGTGTGTGTGTGTCTGTGTGGGTGTGAGTTTTGAGTGTGTGCTTTATACGCACGCCAAGGCAAGCTATCCTATGCCTGGCCAAATCTCCGACTTTTACATTGGCACACCCTTCAGCTTGGGAAACTTCGCAAGTATGGCATCGACTTTTGATGTGGGAAAGGTTGTCACAAGTATGGCAGATTCCATCCGCTGCAGTGAGAACAGCATCTACTCAAGTTTTCGAGTACTTTCAGGCAAGGCGGGTAGGAGCAAACAGCGTAAGGC
>BFEA01000020.1:4804102-4815574 GCA_003427395.1 Chara braunii | reverse complement strand
GGTTGGCTGGTCGGTTGGGTGGGTGGGTGGATTGGGTTGGTTCAACGGCCAGTGTGGCTGGGTAGTGGGTTGGCTGGTCAGTTGGGTGGGTGGGTCGATTGGGTTGGTTCAACGGCCAGTGGGTTGGCTGGTCGGTTGGGTGGGTGGGTGGATTGGGTTGGTTCAACGGCCAGTGTGGCTGGTCGGTTGGGTGGGTGTGTTGACTGAGTTGGCCGCATTGGTTTGTCAATTGAGATATTTCGTGGGCTGTGTTGGTTTGTGGATTGGGTTGGTTAGTCAATTGGGTTGGTTGGTGGGGGGTTTGGTTGTCAATTGAATGGCCGCATTGGTTTGTCAATTGAATGGTTGGTCGGTTGTGTTTGTGGATAGGGTTGGTTAGTCAATTCGGTTGGTTGGTGGGTTGGTTGGTAGGTTACATGTGGGTTGTTGGTGGTGACTGGGTGGGTCGTTGTCGGGTGTGAATGCGGGTGGATTGGTGGGTCAGTGGACGTTTGACAGGTTGAGTTGGTTGGTTGCTGGGCCGGCTGGGTGTGGTGGTGGTGGGCATTGGTTGGTCGGAGTGGTTAGTTGGTCGGTGGGGTTGTGGTTGGTTGGTGAGTGGGAAGGGTTGCTTGCTTGATGGGTTGGTTGGGTGGGGGATTGGTCGGGTGGGGATTTGTCGGGAGGGGAATTGGTCGGGCTGTCGGTTGCTTGTTCGGCAGGTTGGTTGGTGGTGCGTTGGTGGTTGGGTAGGTTAGTGTGTGGTTGAGTGATTTGGTGGGTTGGTGCTTTTGTGTTTGGGTCATTAGGGCGGTTTGGGTTTTAGGTTGGTCAATCGGTCGGTTGGTTGGTCACTGGTTGGGTTGATCGCTCGTTGTATCATTTGATAGGTGGGTGGGTGCGTTAGTCAGCAGGTGAGTCGGTCAGTGGGTGGGTATGTAGGCGGGTTGGTGAGTTGGTTGGTGTGTGGGTTTGTCGGTCGGTGGGTTGGTTGGTTGGGTTGTGGGTGGGCAGGGGTGCGTCGGTTGGTGATGTGGGTTGCTCAGTTGGCTTTGTAGGTGGGTTGGGCTGGCCAGGCTTGGTGGGTCCGCAGGGTTGATGGGTGGGTGGGCTGGTATGTGGGGAATTGTTCGGTGGTTGGTCAATGGGGTGGGTTGGTTGGTACCTGGGGTGGGTTGGTTGGTTGGTGAGGAGGGTTGGTCAGGTGGTTTGGTTGGGCGGGGCTTTTATGGGCTGGTCAGTGGGTGGGTTGGTCGGTCGATAGATGGATTGTTTGTCCGTGGGTGGGTTGATCGATGTGTCCAATCAAAACATTTCAGATGCTTCCGTCCTGCCATAATATCGTAAAACTGTCCCGTCCTGCCAGAATAATGCAGAAGTGTCCGTGCTTGTCGGGATACTGCAGATCAGTCCCTGCCTAGTCACAATATTGCCGACTTATCCCTGTCCAGTCATAATATTGCAGGTCTCTTCTCATTCGATCAGGATATTGCAGGCCAACAATAAATATTGCGGGCCAGTCCCTAAGAAAACTGTTGTGCACCTACAAATCTGCACCTGGTTGAGTTGCTGTTGCCACCCCCACTCAGGCGGGCGCCTATTTTCGTTGAGCTTTTGCTGCATGGCCCACTCATGGGGGCCCTGTTTTCCATGGAGTTGGTGCTGCTGGACCCTTTGAAGTGGGCCCCTATTTTCACCGTGTTGCCGTGCCCACCCCTCTCAAGGTGGATCCCTGTCATTGTCAAGTGGCTGCTGCCAGGCCCACTCAGACAGGCCCCTATCTTCGTTGGGTTGCTGCTGCCGGGCCGGACCTCTATCTTTGTCGGGTCAGACTAGCGTCTATTTTTTACTGAGCTGCTGATGTTGTGCCCAGGCCCGCGGCGCAGCATTTGTTTTATGGTTTATAAGTTCTCTTTTCACTTTTCTGACATCCTTTTCCTGGAAAGCTCACGACCTAATCTACAGGATCTCAACTTTTCAAACTTTTTTTAAGACTTTATCAACTCTTCGAATCACAAAGAATCGCCAAAGTCCGCACTCGAAAAGGTGAGCCTGGACCCATGTGTGTCTTCCGGTCGGCACCCCCCCCACGGGAATGTCACTTTCTGGTGTCGGATAAATGTGCAGTTTAAGGTTGAAGTGATGCAATTGATTACATGGTTGACAGTTCAAATACTGTTCCATACTCTTCACGACCTTCATGACCAGAAGGTTCTAGTCCTGAGGTCTGTGGGACCGGATGGATGGTTTTCACTCCCGGGACCCAACGTTTGAATCTCTTTTTTAATGAATCTCGCTGTTTCAAGATGGACTGTGGTTCGAGAGAAGCGGTTAATGGAAGGCCCAAAATTCGGCGAATTTTGGCGAACTTTTCATCGGAACTGCCATATTTCCCTGAATTTTTACTTTTTTCTCGGTTTTTCTTTTTGGCTGTTAAATATGTGCTTCAGGGTATGTCTGTATTCAGTTTGATTTTTTCGTTTCTTCTTTGCCTGATTGTTTTTTTTTTTTATGTTTGTATTACGACCCTGCATAGTTTGTTCACAAAAGTATCGACAAGATTGCTTGTAGCGACGCGGCAAAAAACCCTAAATTTTTAGCCTTCCATTAACCGCTAGTGTTTCAAGGTGATCGTTCGACTCGAGGTCCTGTTTAGCCCTCTGGTCTGTCTGGTCTGATCGTGAGACCCATCAGTTGAGCTGGGTTTTCCACGGTGATTTCATTTCAGTAGGTCTAGTCAAATGGGATTCCAACTATGCATGGTATATGAATGGGGTACTCAACTCGTTCACCCCTAGGAGCACCGATGGCGCACAGCCGAAAACGCTCAGGTCCGCACCGCCAGTAGTTCATGTTTTTCATCTTCCGATTGAAAGCCGCATTCAAAAGAAATTCATTACCCATGCGTATCTTCCATCTCCTTTAGCCTTCGTCTTGTTTTTTGTCTTCTCCCAGTTGGTGTGGTGTGGATCCATGGACCATAGATATGCTTGCAGTGTGCTAACTTGTTTGAAGGATGTATGCTGTCTACCAATGATGATGATGTGCTATTAACCTCACTGTGATACTTCGTTTCACGAACTGTCCTAGGCGATCGCCTACATGCTGCTGTGTACCTTCATCAATTATTGTTATCATCAACAACATTATTGGGCGACCGCTAACATACTTCTCCAATTGTGCCACCTTCCTTCATATGTGGTGATCCCAACCACTTTGCCCTTTGGCGCCCTAATTGTCAAAATGATTCTAATGCCATAATGATCCGATGCTCTATTCAAATGAAGACGGTAGGACTTTTCCACTCCAGCTCAAAACATCGTTGCAGTCTACTACTACCCGTTGTGGTCCTTACTCCAGAAAACTTGCGCTCGGACAGAAAAGTCCGAAGTGAAGAAGCGCATGTTAGTGGGGCCATCTATTCGCGAAGAGATTCCCGTTCTGGTCCCCACTCCACGGCCCACCGCATGCAGAAAAGACAAAATATATATGGCGGTGTATCTCATGTCCTAGCCACAGATTCATTTTTCTTTAGCAGATTTGGTGAGCAGCAGACTGAGTGCCCTCTGCGAACACACATGTGCGAAAGATCTTGTCTGCTTCTGAAAGTTTACAGCCAAGTCCTTTACAGCCGAGTCCACAAGGATACAGCAGTGGAAACTTGCCCTCCTGCTTTCCACGGATACGACAGAGCTATAAACACTTGGCAGTTTGAGATTGATTCTTCACACGTGTGTCAGCATGCCCCTCTTTTCCATTTCCTAATCATTCACTAACTTTTTATTTTTATTTTTAGGGGTAAAAGGAGACAGCCTCGAGATATCATTGTTGAGCTGATCCACCCCAGTAATTCAGAGCTATTTTATTCCATTCCTTTGACCCATTATGCAAAAGGTACGCCGTTCACCTTTGCAGATCCATCATCCATTGATTGATCGCAGCTGGATTCGAACTTGGGTCTGGATTTCAACAGTTCATTGGTTGTACCAACTGAGCTAGGCCCATCGATTTCCAGCTTTCCACTAAATTTGTTCCTCATTCACTCACCACCATTGTTTTCCTTTTTCCTTCTTTTCCCTTCTTTCCCTTCTTTCACCCCAAAATAAAGGGAAAAAACCAGGGCGGCCTTGAGATTCTGGTTGGCGGCCAGGTGAAATCGGCAAGGATATTTGCCATATCCGGGCTTCAAGTTTATTTTAAGATACCAAGTCGCGTTCGGGAAACGAGTCGTCTACCTTCCTCCTTTCCTTTCTTTCTGTCCTTTCTCCTCTCCTCTCCTCTAACTTTATTGTCATATGATTGTTATTGTCACATCATCGGTCTTGTTAGCTTTGCTTAACACACTGAGATATCATCATTGATTGAGATATCATCATTGATTGAGATATCATCATTGAACTAGGCACCCCCGGGCAATTTAGAATAAATTTACTCGATTCATCTGATAGTATGTGGACATTTCAACTGTTCATGGGTGTATAAATTTACTCAATTCATCTCAGCCAGTTTGTAGTTAACACTTTTCCAGGTTACACTTTCTCCTCTTTTCCAACTGCAAAGAGATCCACCCTTTCCAGGTTGCTTCTCTGCATTGGCAATCACACTTCCACAGTTTTTTTCCTACCGTACACAGGGTACATAAGATTCGCGGGCCCTATCTTTAATTAGATTGCTACGGTAAGAAAGTACGTACAGCCCATGACCCATTCATACAGGGAACGCCTGAGACAAACATGGGTTTCCTGAGCTTTCGCTCATTAGGCGATACAGAAGCCCACATTAAGCTTCTCATAGCAGATACATATCAAGCTCTTCTTATAACAGACAAACGTATCAAGCACACACAGATGCATGCAAGGACATGTACTCTAAATGCCCTCGCCCACGTCAAAAGGTGATCTGTTTCCAACTTTCCACTCGTCACATGCATGCAACCTGGGAAGCAAAGCGGAGGGGGTCAACCCACTGCTCCCAGTGCCATCTTGGGACAAGTCCCACGTAACAGAGTGGCAGCACAATCACTGTATGCATGCCTAAAAGCCAAATACCAAATTCAGCTGCGCGAAAAACCCTTTTCTGCCTCAGCCACGAGTACTGGCGGAACAAGCATGCAAGAGATACCACAATAAAACAGACTTCAGATCCAACGGCACGGCAGACACGCAGGTGCCACATCCCGGTGAGAAGAACCTCACGGTCGCACACGCAGGAGGCAGGGCATTCTAAGGGTGTGTTCATCACGCTCTGCCCACATTCGGCAAATCCCGGAAACCCGGGCACCACATCCAGCGGAGGAGAGCCTGAGGGTATTGCACACTCGGGCATTTTCAGAGTGTGGTCCTCGAGCTCTGGGTACATTCGGACCCCCCATCAAGAAACACCTTCGGCTCATCAACTTCCCTTCTGACCATCTGCTGCCATCGTCTCCTCGAATTGCACACTCAGCCATTTTCAGAGTATTGACCTTCGCATTTGTCTCCTCGAATATTCATCCTGACTTCGCTCAACGAGAAACCAGTTTTCTGTGGTACCGTCTTCAAAATTGCGCTTGGACAACGTCATCTGAGACCGTTGTCCTCGACGAGAGCGTGCGAGTACACGTCGCCGTCGTGGGTATTCCAGAGACTACGCCACTACCTCCACAAATGACCGGGCAAAACCTGAGGCAAACCAACAATACACAGCAGGCTACGGCAATTGGAGAAACAATACACAGCAGGCTACGGCAATTGGAGAAACAATACACAGCAGGCTACGGCAATTGGAGAAATAATCCACGGCTGTTATAGTCCCTTGCTAATTAACAACGGGGTACAGCCCACACAGTGGATTAAAATCATTCAATCGTACTACTCTGAACCCGGGAAGATTTTCACGACCGACCGGTCACCCCGGTGTCGCACCCGGGGGGGTCTGACGCCCGAGATACCCAGGCATTGGGCGAAGAGGACAAACTTTTTATTGGGGGGGGCAGTGGGGGGTTTCCACACTCTCCAAAAGGAGCCCAGATCAGGGCTCTTTTCTCTTTTTAGAGTGTTGGCTGTCAAATTGTTTTTAAATGGGCTAAATAAGTTTAGAACGGGGTTGTAATAAAGCCGATTCAAACTGCCCAGACGAGAGCAAGGGTCGTCACTTTTGGTCTAAGGCCAGAAACAGGGGTCAAAAGTCACCGCCCAAGCCTCAAAAATATGTGAGAAAGTTCCTAGGGTCTAGTGGTACTAGGATTTGAGCCAAAAGCAGATTCCAGTCCCGACTGGGAAAAGCTACCCCTGCTGCAAAGCTGCATCCGGGCCATCAAAAGTGAGCAAATCCGAAGCGTCGATACTAACAAAGGGAAGACTTGTCCAGCCTGGGACTTCCAGGGACCCTGCCCGGGGGTCATGCCCGGCCGGGCACCCGGGCGTGTATCCGGGCACAAACTGGATGCCCGGGTGCCCAGGAAAACAGTGTAGCTCTGAGCACAATGCAGGGCCCCCGGGTTGAGGCCCCTACAAGTTTGATAAATGCAGTCACCAAGGATATTTTTCCAATAGAGGAGTTTTGATTTAATAGACCGCTAGTACATTTCCCAGCCATTCTTTATAAGTTCCAGCTTGCATGCTGCTGCAACTTTCGGGGCTTGGTGTTCCGTGGTAAAATGGCTCGCGGCGCCAGCCAAACTTAGGCCGGCACCAGTTCGGTCCAGCCAAACTTAGGCCGGCACCAGTTCGGTTTACTCTAGGCCAAAGGAGAAGGCAAGGGGCTGAAAGGGCTAGAAAGTCTGCGAATGATCAGATTGATGTGAGCACATTTCCTCTGTGGCCTCGTTTGCCATAAAAAAGCATTACAGTACCAAACCAAAGACTGTGACAGCAGAGACGTTCACTAAAAACTACTAGTCTCCCACTAGATCGAGCGAAGACAAACTTCTCCGTTGCCTCGTTTTTTCCAAAAATGGCATTAGGCACAGGGAGTGACAACGTGGACATTTCACTAAACAACTGATCAGTCTTCGCCTTCAACTCAATCAGGAATTACACCCCTCCCTTCACATCTTCGTAACGTAACAAACAGCTTCAACGTTCACACTTCGCAAATCACAGAGTTGGACACAATCTTGGCCTCGACTGCCACCTCATACCCGTCTGTGATCTCACCACCAACTCTGGCCCACTCCACTCCAATTCATAGGGAGAATCAAAACAAGGTTGTGCCAATCAACTCATTCAATCCTTCTCCAACGTGGAGAATCTTGCCTGATGGTCGTTAGTTGCAAACACATAAGGAGGCTGTTCCGTACAAGAGGGCGCAAAATGACTCTCTACCCAGTTGCCGCCCTCGACGACAGACCATCAAATTGACAACCAGAGAGGCCCCCGACGACAAAACCTTCTCCCCAAATCAGGACGTTTGCTGAAAAGTTAGTTCTCATCATCAGACTCCTCCTCAGCTTCTTCCAACCACTTCACGAACGGCTCGAGGGACTTCACAAACATTTGCCTGCACACGAAAGTCAAGAGACAGACAACAAGAACACAGTCAGACCACCTTCCCCTCCCAGCGAATTCCAATTCAACAACAAACACCGAAAACAGTGAAGTGAATACACACACACAGATTAATGACGCCTAGAACTCCTCACTGTTCTCAGACTTCAAAGCAGCGTAAAATGAAAGGCGAAATTCCATTCAGTCTATTTGCATTCCATGGGACGTTCACTCGCCACCGACATGCGAGTTCTGCTTGGAAAACGGATAGAATCATAGACATCGAAACAATGGCCGCTACAGACTGAAAACCACATAGAAACGCTCACCTGCCCTTCGTGAGGTTGCCTTTACGGAACCACTTCAGAATAACATCCTCGGACAGCACATCAAGATCGTAAAGCGCCCGCACAATCTGCACATCACATTTCGCAAGGCCAACTATGACGATCAGTACATATATATACAATACACAGACAAGGAGTACCGGCTTCGACATGGTTCCCAACATTACAGCACCTCAGAATGGTTGAATTACAAAACCAGCCGCTTCGCACATTCCTCCTCCATCCTCCTGCACCTGTACTGTACATGTAATCAAGCCAGTATCTCCTTCCCTTGACCATAGACACGCCACATGGCATAGGAATGTCATAGAAAGAACTGATAGTCCACCTCGCACAGACTTGTCCATCTTGTTGCCATTCCCGTTCACATACATGGCATGGTCGGGGAGACGAGAAGAGACAGATTGGACTCTGGACTCGACACACACAATTAACGGTTAACGAAACCTCCCACCCCCTTGCACCAAAAATCTACAAAAACATTTCTGAGCAGTTCAATAATTGATCTTTTAAGCCTCACCTCATGGAAGAGCTTCATCAACTTCGCGTCCTCATAGCAGTGGATCTGAATCTTATACATCAGCTCAACCTCAAGTCTGGGTGTAGTGCAGAACGCTCCAAGCAATTTAGCCCACCCTTTGACCTGCCGGAGTGCATTGTTGATATTCTGCTGCTGGTTCTTGCCGCTCCATTGCACAGCATCCATCATGGACTCCCAGATGGTCTTCACAATGTCCACATCAGGCAGCTCTCCTTCCTTGCGCCGCTGCTTTACTAGCTCAATAGTTTCTCCAAGGTTTACAGGCCCTCCTTCGCTGAAATGACAAGCAAAAGCGATACAACCAACACGCCCTCAGACATGGCATTCTATGTTGTTTCATTGCACGCATGTGTTCATCATATAAGGATGCAGACAAATTCATCGATCGATCGGAGGGAGGGAGGGTGTGTGTGTGTGTGTGTGTGTGAGAGAGAGAGAGAGAGAGAGAGAGAGAGAGAGAGAGAGAGAGAGAGAGAGAGAGAGAGAGAGAGAGAGAGAGATGTCCAACGATGGTGACAGCAGGCACACAAATTCAGAAGTTTTAGTCTCGTGAGTCTTCGTGTTGGTTTAGGCAGGAAAGGTGGAGGAACCATTCCGTCTTACAGCAAGTCAGTTGTCGTTTCTTTTCAGCACTACTGCAAAGTCGACAGAAACATATATCTCTGGTCCCCTCCCTCTTGCCTTCTCATTTCCTTCAGACCGAACGAACGTATGTTGTCAGTCCAGGACTTTTTTTTCTTTTGTTTTTTTGTTAAAATTTTGGGCCATTCCTCAATTTATGTGAGTCATTCTTGCACAGGGGCCATGCTAATCTTCTGTGGTGTGATCCAGTTCTATTACATGACCTGTACTTTTTCAACATCCTCATTGTCCTCTTTTTCTCTCTCACAGCGAGCATATACTCGCTCGGCTTTTTTTCCCGCAGTGAGCATAGATCTTCACCTTTCCCTTCCTCTGCAGTGTTGTTTCCATCGTATCCACTTCCTCATCGTACACGTTCTTGCACATGTTTCACTGGCAATAGATTCCGCATTAAATTCATGATCCTCCTCCCTCTCTCACCCTTTGACGCATGCAAACTTTGTCTCAAGCTTTCTTTCTTTCTCTCCATGAAGGATGCAAGATAAATGATGTGTAGGTGGAGGAGAGAGAGAAACCCCCATAGAGAGCAACCCAAATTTCATGGTCAGAAGAGACGAGCGCCCAGAAGATATAAGAAACATCCCAGGGCAGACGCAGACTTTGTCTCAAGCTTTTTTTCTCCCTCCATGAAAGATGCAAGATGCAGGTGAAGGCGAGAGACCCCCCCCCCCCCCGAGAGCAACTCAGGTTTCATGTACACAAGAGAGACATCCCACAGCCCCCCAGCAAACCAGTCGACAAAAATTGTGATGCTCACCTCATAATTTCAGAGAGCGAAGTGTGCAGCTCCTTGAGCATGACATCGAAGACCTTCTTGCGGTTGTATTCAACGATTTCAGACTGTTTCACAATCGCATACAAAGGCAACCGGCCAGCCAAAAGGTGAGACACAGGACAACACCAGCCTCACGTTCTTCATCAAAATCACCCCGCAAGTGCTCTTCCATTGAAACAGGTAACCAGTCGGTACTATTGTAGTCTTAGGTGGGATTGAATGGGTTCGCACCTATCAAATTTGTGGTTGGGAGGATTTTGATACATCTACTCTACTGTTTTGGTAGATTTTGTGTAGTGGATTATGAATGCTTTTGAGGCTTCCATTTTTCAATTGTTTCAGCCGAAGCCGGGTAATGGCCCCGATAATTCGCTTTTTTGTATTCTGATAAGGGACGCTGGGCCCGGTTCCCAGCCGTGTTGCTCCCCACGAATAGATTGGAGCATCCTCCTTGAGAAAAAAAAAAATAATAATAATAATAAACGCCTTTTTGCTACCAGCCGGGACGCCCGGGCCCGGATGGCCAGCCCGTGAAAGGACCAGGGAAAGTCCCATCAAAAAAAAAAAAAGACATCGAAATTCTTCACCAAATTTGGAATAAACGCCTTTTTTTTTTGGCCCGGCCGGGCAAGTGCCCCCGGGCCACTCTGGTAGCCTAAGTTTTTTTTATTCTGATAAGGCTGAAACATAAGCAACCAAATAACGTACAAACAGCATGAAACAGAGAATCCGCACAACCATAACACAGACACACCGAGAACACTGCATCGTCCAACTCGACTGATATTCACCAACTATATCAACAAGAATTTTTGAACTCCTTCCCGCCAAGGGCAAATCTAAGCAGCAACTGCAGACTGCTCATAAAACTCCCGACGAAACAATGCACAATCTTGTCCAACCACACTCCCCGAATCTGATCTCTCTTCAAAGACCATTCCATCAACGTACCAAGCCCTCTTTCATGAAATGCTCCGCAAAATACTCCGGGGTCCGCTTCTGCATTGGGAAGAACTCCAGCACGCGGTCCTCCACCTGCAGAAATTAAGCACGAGTGAAAAAGGAGTCGGAAAACGATTCACACACCCACAGCACAAGGGTTCCATGGCAGGCAGCTATTTCGCATTTGCTAGAAAGGGAACGATTCAAGAGTTCTTTTTACGCATCAAACCCTCCTCACCTTCGCCCTCTTCAGAAGCGCAACAAGTTCGTCCAACGAGCTTTCCTCGAGAAACACCTGCGCACATGAAGACGAAACAAACAAGACCTCATTAATACGTTTACAAAGAGCCCCGATAAGTTGCGATAACACCATTGACCCCTATCTAATCCACCACCGTCCGCTGCACATCACACAGACTAAAGGACAACAACTCGCAAAAGGAGCGGGGGGGGGAAGGAAACAAAGCTTCGGCCGTGAAATTCTTCGAAGTGGTCGTGAGTGTGCCGTCATTGAGGACATCTCAGCCCCCTGGCCAGGTTGTCAGACTCCAAAAAGACAGAAGAACAAGAAAAAAAGAAAACATGGATTCGGCCATGAAATTGGCTGGATGCATTCCTTTAAGTGCCGGTGTTATCAGGGTTACAATCCTCTGAGGATACACAGCTTGAGCAGATCACGGATTCCACCCTGCCTCGTTGGCAGGGGACTCGTAAGAATGAGAAGAGAAAAAAAAGAGGATAACAACATTCAGAATCTGACCGTTTAAAAAAAAAAAAAAA
>BFEA01000020.1:4787775-4802140 GCA_003427395.1 Chara braunii | reverse complement strand
CCAGTACTCCTGCAGACTCCCCCCCTCCCAACAGAGCCCATAGTACCAACGCACATTCCAGTACTTACCTGCAACAACCGCCGCAAAACATTTTCAAGATTTTTGATCAGGAATGGCCTCCGCCTGCAAAAACAACACCACACCAGATCAGATTACTAACCAAAAGCAATGTGCACGTACAGACAGGCATCGCACCTAAATACGTCGACACTTACAAAACCCTCATAAACCCAACATAAGCAACAAGGGAATAAATGTCAAGAGCACTGAACAAAAGCAGAGAACAATCCGGTTGCCCACTCTATCTCCAGGAGGAGATGGTTGCTCCTCATTTGCTGCGTGCAAGTTCGGGCGTCACGCTGCTGGAGCGCCTGGAGGAGCGCTAGTGTGCAGCGCTGTGGAGATGAGGAGCGCCCAGCCCTCCATCTTGGCTATGGTGGACAGGCTCGGGTAGGAGGAGGAGGAAGGAGGGGACTGGGAGAGGGGATCTCTGGGGGTACTTACCTGGCTATGGTGGACGGCATCTTCATCACCTTGGTAGGTGCTGCATCTGGAAGGCCCCAGTTAGGGTGGTGTTCTATCACGAAGCTTCGACACAGGGTCGGGCATCGCAGCCTGAGAGGAAGGACATAGCTGCTTTGCATTGTCTTTTGCACATCAGGGCAAAGCCCTCAGTAGTCCGCCATAGCCTCGGCCGGAATGAAGAGAGAGAGGAGGACGGGTGGACCTCTTGTTGTACTGACAGTGAAGAGAGATTCCAACATTGATTCTGGTTCAGCCATTCATCATTAAGGAGTCGGATGGTTTATTGTTTGAATGAGAGAGGAAGTAAGGAGTTGTGTGGCAAAGAAGGGGGAATTATCATTGGCCTTTTGCTGGTGTACATCTTTTGCTTCTTTCTTTCTTCTTCTTTACCTATCTCTCCTCTCAAGTTCATTCATTTCTTTTGCAATTGGACAGCATTGTACTTTCTTGCAAATCTCCACTTTGAAATCGGCCAGGATCGTAACGAAGTATTATCCTTTTCCCAGAAACAAAACAACATGAACATACCCTGCCAACACCTCCTTGAAATGTCATCAGCATGAGAACTCGTGATCACAAACACTCCGATAAACGTCCTTTTGACTTACCGAATAATCTTCTGAATGAACAGAATATAAGGTAGGATACTCTCCTTTGTTGGCTCGCAGTTCAACACCTGACACATTGGCAGCCAAGTAAACAAACGTCATTTCAGCACCACATCATAGCACGGACAAAAATCCATAACGGGCCGCACAGAAAAAATGAAAGCTTCAAACACAGAGACAACAACCAAGTCATATTACTTACAGTACTAGCCAAGCAAGAAGCTTTCATTAACAATCAGTTAACTTACCTTTTGCACATCACATGCCCAGTGCAAATACAAGCAATCAACATGCATGCTTACAGGCAAAGAAATGACAAACGCAGCAAAGGTAGCAACAACTGCAGAAAACCCTCGCCAGCAGAATTGGCATAAATTTCATGGACTCGAAAGAACTTGGTGCCAAATTGTGCATGAAAAGAACATACAAGAACTGTGCGGGTACAAAAAGAAATTTGGCCAGCGGATCACTCAGATTACCCGAGGATCTCAAACATCCGACAAAACTTCACTTAAACCACCCACCACTACTTCGCCCACTATTCAAAAATGGCAAAACTGGCAATTTTCCCATTTTCTCCGGAGTTTTCGGGGGTCGGAGGAGCTCGGCAACAAGAACACGTTTGGGCCTTGTGGTCGGTCCCATATGAAAAACAAAAAGAAAAGAAAAGAAAAAAAAGACGAGAACGCAACGCCAGGAAAGATGTTGGGGAAGGCCATGAAACAGGTAGTGCCCACATCAAAAAACTGCCAACAACGTATCTGGCAAAAAATCTGACTACTTCCATATTTTGTTGTTTGTGTTTCGTTTTTCTCATTTTGCTTTGCGATAGTGCCCTGGCACCAAGGCAGGGCACATATCACGTGCTGCTGACAATCGGTCAAGAAGGACACGCTCATACTACTACCAATGCCAATCCACTTTCTCGTTAGGATGGCAGTTTCGATTTTGTTTTTGTCCTCGTGGATGCACCTCTGTGACGCCCTCAATGAGGGCACACTCACAAAACTACTAAACTTTCCGTACCCACCTGCTACAACGTCCAAATAGTTGTTTTTTTTTCCTTTCTTTTTGGCTCTCGTGGATGCATCGCTGGGTTCTCTTTTTTTCCCCTTTTTTTCAAGAGTTTGAAGAGTACCAGATTCTTTCCTTTTTGCTCTCGTGGATGCTTCGCTGGTTTTTTTTTTTTTTTTTTCTGTTTTACAGGAGTTTGAAGAGTACCAGAAAATGAAACAGAACACGCCCCAGGCTCGGCAACACTCCCCACCTGCTATGACGTCCAAAAGGTTGTTTCTTTCCTTTTTTTCTCTCTTCTTTCGAGGATGCAACGCAGATTTTTTTTTTTCTTTTTTTTTTTACAAGAGTAGCAGAAAATGAACCAGAACGGGCCTCAGGCCAAGGCAAACCTCGGTGCGCAGTTAAAATCAGGATCAGCAAAAACAGGCTCGGAGGTACTGGGTGGTTTAAACCACCAGTTCACACGAACCTAAGTTCTACGGCATGGACCCAAGCCTCACGAGTCTGCAACTGCGCCTTTTCAAAGTGGAGTGCTGCTGGCCCGAAGCGGAGCAGTCTTACCGCGTATACCAGCAAGGCCACTACTTTCCCTCGAGCCTATTGCTGGTTTAGAACGATTTCACGTCCAACAAACTTGCAATCTTTCAACTATATTATCCCATCAAAAGTGGGCACTCAGATCGTGCACGCAAATAATGAACGTTCGCATTGCCCAGGTCATCACATTCGACTACTCTTCGGATATTATCCCGTTATAAACGGGCACTTAGATCGTGCACGCAAATCATAAACGTTTGCATTGTCCAGGTCATCCCATTCGCCATCAATGCTAGCAGATTTTCCACCATCATTCAACACCAAAACCCTTCCAGAACGTCTAAAAATAGCACACAAATGAAGGCTAATACGTGACTACGTTCACAGAACAAGCATTCCAGTTCTACTTACAGCATGCGGCTGCCGAGATGAGTCTTCCACCACGACCGTACTTCCAGCTGCCGTACGGCCACCTGTGAAAAACACCTGCCGAAACCACAACGCAATCAAAACTCGATTAATTAAACAAGCCTTTGCAACAACCAGCTCCATATTCGAAATGCTAGATAAAAATGTGCAAAGCACTGCAATGAAACGACCTCCCAACCATCAGCCCCAGCCGCCATTCGCTGGCAACCAGGGCATAATGCAGCTCCCTTATAAGGCTACAGAAATTGACACGAGAAATGAGTGAGAGAAAAAAGACATCAAAAGAAACAAAGGAGAGGATTTCGGGAACGGGAAGAAATACGGGTATGAAGACGAATGGAAGAGAGCCAGAGCAAACTACAATAGACCAATGGAGAGACTGAAGGTGGGTGGAAAAATACAGGATGATGAGGAACACTGCACAAAGCGGCACGAGGGGCAGATTGGGAAGAAGTGAACCGGACAGCTAGATCACGCAGAGGGGAGGGATAGAACCGAATGCGGAGGAGGTACTGTGCTAGAACAGGCAGAAGAAAACAGAACAGAGGGGAGGGGAAAGCAAGAACGTCGAAAGCAGGGATAGAACCGAATGCGGAGGAGGTACTGTGCTAGAACAGGCAGAAGAAAACAGAACAGAGGGGAGGGGAAAGCAAGAACGTCGAAAGCGACCGCAAGGTCAACCAGCTGCATGCAGACTTTCTTTTCGCATTCCATACATCCAGAACAGAGGGGACAAGCAAGAACGTGAAAAGTGACCACAAGGTCAACCACAAGCAAGCCAGCTGGATGCACACATTCTTTCCACGACTTCGCAGCTGCAATTATATACTACTCTAAACGCAAAAGGAAACAAACAGTGCCCAGGCGTATGACCTGTCACCGATAAAGGCATGAGTTCGGTCATAGTTTACCTCAAACAGGGTGTCGCCATAGCGCGAAAAGTCGAGCTCATCATCAACTTCTATCTCTTTAGAAATGAGATCCTGCAAGCGGTGGGAATTTGAACAAAGCAAGTTCGATCGCCAATTGTCACATTCAACTTCCAAGGTCGTGCTCATTACAAACGATTCAACAGCGATCTCACGAACTCCGCACGAACGTGCACGTTTCAGCAACTGCCAAGGTGTTTTTTTGTCGCCTTATGCATCTGTCCTCATGTACACTACCAAGGTGTTTGAGCAGGGAACACTACAGTAAAATGAAAAATTAATATCATAAAATCACTTGACATTCCAACAAACCACGCACATCATGATCATACATCCACCACCACATGCCTCACTCCTCCCACATCTTCTACGTCGTATTCCATACGTCATCTCACACAACAGCCCAACGTACACACTCAAAACCCCATTTGACACCCACTTCATCAAATCGTATTTTCCAGATTATGCCTATTTCATCAACGCACACCCCACCACAGGACATAAAAAGCCATTCCTTCTTCATCGAAAGAAGATCAGGGATATGAGAACAAACAGGGGACGAGGGTTTCACGACCACTCACCAAATCCCCGAGATCCTTTTCCCACTCGTATCAAATTATATTTCCAACTGAACACAGGACATACCCGAGTTTTTTTTGTTGTTCTTTTTTCTCATGTCGGGAATACCTCCACAAACGACCTGGAATACTGTGACCATTACTCAGATTCGGAGCACAGGTAGAGGAGTATCTAGGCACAGCAGGCCATAATTAGCTACTACTGCGCCTACATATTGGGAGAGTTGGAAGAGGAGCGGTGAGGAGAGTTTCACGCCCGCTCACCAAATCCCCCTGGTATCTTAGGCACATCAAGCACAGGACATGAAGGCACACTTGTTTATGGCAAGAAGATTGGGGAACTCG
Organism: Chara braunii; assembly: GCA_003427395.1. NCBI lineage: Eukaryota > Viridiplantae > Streptophyta > Charophyceae > Charales > Characeae > Chara > Chara braunii. The sequence goes on along the minus strand of BFEA01000020.1, from coordinate 4,797,172 downwards.
AAAAAAAGAAGTGGAGAATAGGGTTTCACGACCACTCACAGATCCCCACCTGCTATTCAAGACAGACAAAAACCACAGTACATGACAAGCACGGCTTTTTAAGCAAAGAAGATAGCGGAAGTGAAACACACAGATGGGGAAGAGGGTTTCACGATCACTCTCACCAAATCCCCCCTGCTATTTAAGACAAATTTAACCACAATGCATATAAACGCATGCTTTCTACCACAAAGAAGATAGGAGAAAAAGAAACGGGAAAGAAGGTTTCACGCCCACTCACCAAATCCCCCTGGTATTTAAGGCAGACATTAACAACATTATCCACGAATCCAGATGGATCCAACGGAACAGCGATGTTCCGTTTGCGGGTCTTGATCCGCGCGCCGCTGCTCATACCATGTGCCCCGTGCAGTGTCAGAAAGATAAATTACAGCCGGGCAACCAACGCAACCAAGGACACGATACAGAAGGCGAGACAATCGGTTCCCAGGTCCCGATTGCGATCCAAAACGCCAAGGGACGCAGAAGCACGGTGAAGAGAAGACAATTGACAGTTCCAAGGTTCAATTCCAAGCCCACGATGATTAAAAGAACACCACAACACGAACCGCACACAAAACAACAAACGAGGCAAACACACACAAGTCAACTCTCATTCAACCTATAAACAGCTCACTCCGAGGCCGCTTCCTTCCCCACCCCTGATCCAGTCGCCCATAAAGGAGTCGCTGGAACATATTCCTGTCCAAAAATATAAAACATCCGAGACGACATCTTCGAGATGAAACCTGCCCATGATGCTCTACCCCGTCCCAACAACTCCTGAAAAACTCAGCACTAAATCACTCGCTTAAAGACATGAAGACATGCGCCACATCATCATGTGTTAAACATACTATCTAGTGCAGGTCAGAATCTCCGTGCTTTGGCATGAACAAGACAGTTTTTTGACGAAAATATCAAATAAGAGACTCACGAGCCGATTGAGCTTTCCCAATCAATTTACTTTCTTAGAATCACTTCCAAAAAGCTAGAGTGCACTCGACTTCGATAAAACCACGCCGCATCCAAGCATACGTCATGACTCAGGACAATCCAGACTTGTGAACAGACTACTTCGCTGCAACAACCATTAAGCAATACTACTGCAGGTGTACTCTTCCTGATTACAAGGTGCGCAATGAAGAGCATGTTGGATCACCATATGGTTGATCCTGTTCCGTTTGCTCTTACCCATAAGAACGGGGCGACACTACGGTATGATCGATCAAATATTTCATTCCCTTCCCGGTAATCACATTTTTGACATCCTTAAATCGAGGGATGGAATAAGGGGGGGAGAGAGAGAGTGTGTGTGTCAAGAATGTGATGATATTGCTGAGCAGGCACTTGATATATTGAAGGAGACCATGCCAAATATTGACCTTTGATTATATAAATCGACAAACACTAGGCTGTGTGCATGCACTATATGTATAGTACATACGCACAGCCTAGTGTATGTCGAAAAATATAACCAGTGGCCAATATCTGTCATCCTCTCCTTCAATATATCAAAAGCCCGCTCAGCAATATCATCGCATTCTCGACTCTCTCTCTCTCTCTCTCTCTCTCTCTCACACACACACACACACACACACACAAGAGCAATACCCCGGCCAGAGAACCAAGCACCTAATTCCTGTAAACAAGCCCGTTTCCTCGTAAACACACGACTTACGAGATACAAACCCGTCACATAAAATACACACCGCAATACTGCATACTACACGATTCGTCCTTCCCTTGCATAATTCAAAAGAGCCCTTTTAAAGACAAAGGAGGAAAGTCAAGGCACGATGCATAATTCAAAAGAGCCCTTTTACGGACAAAGGAGGAAAGTCAAGGCAATCGTACCCGAGAGTCGGCTTCTCCTTCGAGCTGTCGCGAGATTGTGCACCGATAGGAACACCAACGTAAACGCCAATTTATGAAAGACATGGAAACACGCACACCGCACACAAACGGTCAGACTACGAACCTGGTCATTTATCCCCGACCTTTCCACAAACTCCTCCGAGCAGCAAGCGGACCTTCAACGAGCCGAGCACCCTGTGCAACTTCAATTACAATTCCCTGATTTGCGCAGAGGAAGCTCTAAGAACAGCAATTTCACGTCACTCAGGCATCCAACATCTGGATGGGGCAATAACACCCACATCATGTAGATAAACCATCGCCATCCCGCACATCGAGCAGTGTGAAAGCGTTAACACCAAACGCAATATCAAGGAAAGAGACTTGAATGCCAATACACATGCGACAAGACACAGTTCATCAAAACGGAAATCATCCAAACGAGACCCAATTCATCATACATGAAACATAGGAAACGTCAGCGAACAGAGATTCACGCGACGAGACACAGTCACCAACGCATGATCTAAGGGATATATACCGACACGTGCCATCAAGAAAAGGCACAATCCAGGTAGAAAACAGGACACTGAAGCAACAAGACACAAAGTCGGGCGGTGGAGAATGGTCACAGCCAGCAGGAAAACAACACGGAGGAGCCAAGAGAAGGCAGAATCCGGGTAGAAAACGGGACACTGGAGCAGTAAGACACAAAGTCAGGCAGTGGAGGATGGTCACAGCCAGCAGAGAAACAACACAGGGAGGAGCCACGCAGAGGAGGCCGAAGAGCTCCAACAGGCAGTCCAGTACAGGAATGAGAACCCCGCGACACGAGGCACCATAGGAGAGAGACAACAGGGACTTAAAAAATCCAGTCGAGTGAAGGAACATAGGCCAATGCACTATGGGCAGGGACTGCGGCGAGGGAACTGGCGCATATGCTTAAACAGGGAGAATAAAGTAAAGCAGACAACCAGTCACCCCTTGGGAAAGTATACAGGAGCAAAACGGCACTCACGAGGGGGTTCGGAGTTGAGGAGATGCGGGCGTCGCCAGCCGAGACACGTGGCCCACGAGCCAGCGGGAGACATCGTGCGAAGTACGGCCCGCGCAACAGTTGGGGACCACGTGTCCACTCCTTATTTGTTGCAGGTCCCCAACTGTTGCGCGTGCCGAACTGTTGCAGGTCCCCAACTGTTGCGCAACAGCTGTAATGGCAGCTGAAGCAGGCAACCTGCAACAAATAAGGAGGGGGCAGGTGGCAGACAGAGGAGCAGCCGAAGGGAGCGAGCGCATGAGCCAGCATAGGAGGGGATACGGAGACAGCAGTGAGAGTGGGTTAGCAGCTCAAGGAAAGGGAATCACTATGAAGGCAGCAGAAAACAATTCAGTGGCGGATAGGGAACAACGGAGGGGGAAAGTGGACATCGTAGCGGCGGAGAGGAGACAAGAGGAGGAAGGGGACAACGCAGCGGCATACGTTAGACCTATCGGTGGGGGGGACAGCACATCGGCGGGGCGTGAATGGAGAGAGCACATGTTCCAGCACAGCAGCGCGAAGGGAGCAGCGGCTACGCAAGACCAGCAGTGAAGCGGCAGAAAGGGCCATCAAAGCGGGGAAGGCCAGCGGGCGAGTGGAAGAATGAGACGTCGGAAGCAAAATTGATAATCGAACAGGGCTAGTGATGATGCAATGAGCGATAGCAGCAGACCATCGATAGACAGGGGAAGACGGGACACTACTAGACAAGCGTGGCGAGGCGGCGGCACAGCTGAAGACAGGGGAAGACAGGGGAAAACAGGGGGAAGACAGGGGAAGACGGGAAGACAGGGGAAGACGGGAAGAAAGGCGTACTTAGAGGCAACAGAAGCCTAGAGCACCGACTGGCGGGGATATGGGAGCTCCAATCAAAGGAGGCCGCGCGGAGGACGGAGTGCGCTGGTGGCGCAAAGCCAGGGGTCAGCAAAGCTTACAAACCCCGGCCGAGGCGACGTCGCTCCGGCCGGAGTGCGCGAGATAGTCCAAAGCCACGGGTCAGCAAGGATTCTAATCACCACCGAGGCTAATCATCGTAATTCGAAAGCCGAAATCTGTAGAGGGGATGTTCCAGAAAAAAAGCAGACGGAGAAGACGCAGGGAAGCATAGACGGGCAAGCCGGCCAAGTAAGAGAGCAAAGAAAGGAGTTCAACGGGATGAAAGAGGGACGTGCATAAAGCGAAAGGAAGCGAGAGAGTGCCAAAAACAACAGCAAACAGAGGGCACCACAGAAAGAGGTAGAAGGGCCAGGGGAGCACAGAGGCACTGGGGAATTCAGATACACCCCCGCGCAGCAGACGAGTACATCATAGCAAGATATGCAGAGTTAATTAACAGCTAGCAGTGGACACAGTGACAGGGAAGTGAGGTCCACGCAAGACGGTACGAGAGGCGATCCAACGTCGTTTTGGAACAGAGAGACGAAGGGGATTATATACGGGATACGCTTAAGGCAGTGGAGAGGTACAGAGCTGAGTGCAGATGAATGGAGTCTGGAATACAGACTGGAGTTAACAAACACCATGACCGTCGGAGGCTGATGGTTTGGAAGAGGAACACCCACAGAAAAATGGTGAAGGCGAGGGAATGAAAGGGAGACGACAAAATAGGTAGACATAGGGAAAAAGACACGGAGAGAGAACGAGAAACAGCGAGAGAGGGGGTCTTACGTGAAAACAGACAAGACGGGAGAGGCCATCGAGGACATCGGACAAAGGAGACAAGGGGAGGGGCAAATAATAAGTACCAAGAGGATATGAGAGGAACAAGCGAGAGATAAAATATGTAGACAGGAGGACAACGGCGAGATGTCGAGAGATAAATCGCTCACACCAGAGGGATGTAAATAGGGGGGAAATAGGATTCTTACCTCATAAACCGGGTCGGGCTGACCAAAGGGGATTTGATGAGAAGTCTGAGAATAGAGCGAACCGCGCCGAAGGGGCCGCCGATGATAAGACTGCTGACGTGACGAAACAACAACCAAAAATGAGAGAACACCGCAGAAAAATCGGCGGGGTCCGCTGGGCAGAATAATCCAAAAAAAATGAAGTATCGCTGAGTCGTTGCGCTGCCGAACAAATGGTCACTCGTACACCTACCGCCGCCGCCGCTGAAAATTCTCTACCAAGTATGGCCGAGATGTGGCCTTCGCTGAAGATTGGAACTCAAGTCATCTCGTGTCGAATCACGACCTTAATTGGAAACTAATCTGGAGAGAGCAGCGAGCAACCGAGCAGCCGCCACGATGAGAGAGAGAGTGAACCTCAGTGACGGCGCTCCCAAAGTTCCGTGTCGCCGAGTAGTCTGCAGGCAATCGTCACCGCGCACAGAACACCAGACACACCATACATTAGGGGATCGAATCAACTCGTTCCAAGTTCCCATTTCCAATCCAGAATGAAGACGGGCACACCGAAGAAAACAATTCCAGTTCTCATTCCAACATGCGATAAAAAGAATAATCACAGCGTGGAAACGAACATAAGTCAGTCAAACCTCATTCAAATTGAACAGCTCAGTCTAGTACGACCTCGCCTCCAGCACACCCTTTCCTCACCTCTTCACCAGCCGACCACAAACCGTTTATAAAAGACCATCTCTGCTGGCTACCCTTCCCCATATACACGAACCAGAACAAACTACTCCCGCATCCGGACGGGATAACGCGTAATGGGATGGCTTCATCACGAGTTTTCCAGAAGCTGCGTTTGCATGGAGCATGGGTCCGAGATGAAACCCAGCGACCCATTACGCTCTATCCCGTCGCTCAAAATTCCATGGATGCACAGCTTCTCAATCACATCGTTAAGCAGCTACGGCAAGTGAGCCCTATCATCATCACCTTGCGTCCACAAACCATACAGGGGCGAAGACAATTCCGAATGTTTTGTCATGGGTAAGACAGTCGTCTTAAGGAGGCAAGGCTGTCAAACAAAGAAAGACTTCAACGAACCTATCAACTTCCCCCGGTCCAGGAACTCGTTTGCATCACTTCGAAAACAACGTGGACTATACAGTGGACCGCGCAAGGCGCGGGAACGCAGTCAGGAGAATGTAGAGGATGCATGAGGGCAGGAGCAGAATAGTGGGTAGTGGAAATGAGGTTAAGCGACGGGGAGGTAGTGGATATGAGGAACAACAGAACGAGGACGTAGGGAAATAAGAGAGAAAGCGGCGGCAGAAAGTCGAGAATCAGAACCAGACACGGCAACACATACAGTCGTCTAAGCAGGAGATAAGATCGCGCAAGGACCAAAAACGAGGCGGCAGAGACGAGCGATGGAACGAGAACTAGTACTGTAATATACAGTGGACGAAGAACTACCGGTAGGGAGGCGAGGCATAAGGACAAAGGGAAGAGACAAGGAGAAACGAGATGTAGGTGATTCGAGGACATGGACAAGGAGACGATACAGACTAAGTTTGGTAAAGGTGGCAGGGGAACGAACAGGACTCGCCGTGAGAGCGGGGAGAGACGACAACACACCTTCAGGCCGCAGCGCGCTTCCAAGTAGGCGGGCGATGACGGAGAACACAACGGAGGTGAGGAGGAGAGGAGCAGCGCACGGCGAAGATGCTAAGCTACATGAAATACTGCGAGCCTCGGAGTGGGGCCAGATGGAACGCGGGGATACGGAAGCACAGCGCTGAAAGCAGGTGCCAAGCAGATAGACAGCACAAAGGAGCGGCCCACAAGGGAGGCTGCGCAGGCGAGGGCAGCACCGCGGTCTGGGAGGTGGTGCCGCACTCGGAGGGTGAGGCAGGGAGCCGCGGGGGAGCCAGCGAAGCAAGGAAGATTCAAATCGTGACGACCGGGATGGACCACAGTGGAGGAGCCGCACAGCCAAGAGGAAAATCGTCACCGCTACCGTCTTCCCCCAAACACAACGCACCCTCATTTCGACCGTATCGGGACGGAAACATGCCTTGCATACGTTCATTTTCAGGGTGCTTTAGGTTCGGCGGAAGACGGTGGCTATACAGTCAGGAGGACATCGTTCTACACCGCTCAACAGCGACCACCAGTGAAGACTGGAGTGTTCCTACTGGTAGTACTTCTCGTTCCGCACCCTAATACTTGTCGTTCCTCACAAGTCGCTCAACCCAGAATGAAATTCGCATTGAGCTTGCCGCCATTGGGCGTACCGCCGAAATTTACAGGCGGAGATTGAATCTTCTCAGCCGTTGCCCTTTCTGACGCGCACCCGTCTTCCCCCGAACACAACGCACCCTCGTGTTTTGGCTGTTTCTGGCCGGAAATCTGACTTGCATACGTTCATTTTAAGGGTGCGTTATGTTCGGGGGAAGACGGTAATGGGAAGCTTCGTCCAGCTACACAATTTTCATTCCGCCACCAATTCCACGCTGCCTTGAGAAGTCACTAGCCTTTCTGCAATGAATTGCTCGCGTTTTTCAACAAAAAAAAAAAAAAAAATGTCAGCAGCCTAGCCGAGTGGATAAGGCACATAAGCGCGGCGGTCAAGAGGTCGTAGGTTCAATTGCTGAGCCCGGCCGGGTGTACATCGTGCACGACATCTAAAGGTAGGTAAAGGTACCCCTGATCAGCTGTACTGTTGACTCTTAGGGCCAGATCCCACTGGCAAAGAGGATTGGAATAAGTGTCTGAATCTGGACCTGTTCCACTCAGAGATGGCAGAAAACCAGATCACTCACAATCTTTTGCACCTCTCCACAAACACGTCCACATTCAGACACTTATTCCAGTAGTCTCCTTTGCAAGTGGGATCTCGCCCTTGCAAGTTCGCTGCACTTACTCCAGTTGCATCTGAATTTTGTCGCCTAGCGGGGTTTCCATTTCGGATATGTCGTGCTCCGGTTAGAGGGCATCGTTGTAAACACTAGAAGGGTGTAAACACTAGAAGGGTGTAAACACTGGAAGGGTGCGGTCGGCGTCACGACATCGACCGATCCGCCGAATGGTCGTGCAACGAAGAAAGAACAAAACAGAAAATAAAATAAAAACGAGGAAAAGAAAAACGAGGAAAAGAAAAACGAGAAAAGAAGAAAAAAAAAGTCAGTCGTCGTCCATCGTGTGGAGACGTGCCGTTTTGCAGCAGCAGCCACGAACCTTCCCCGTCGAGTGCTAAAGAACTACGTAATATATACGGTGAATTGTCGCAGATAGTTCCCATGAAAGTTCCCCTCAGGCATATCCCTACCCACAATTCCCGCCATTTTATATTACGGTGAATTGTCGCAGATAGTTCCCATGAAAGTTCCCCTCAGGAATATCCCTACCCACAATTCCCGCCATTTTTTATTAGGTGAATTGTCGCAGATAGTTCCCATGAAGAAGTCAAAATCGGCGCACTTAACAGCCATTTGCTCTAACCACTGAGCTACTAGAGAGACCTTTCCATGAAAGTTCCCCTCAGGCATATACCTACCCACAATTCCAGCCATTTTTTGGATTTGCTTTCCTTACACAATGTCGCCCATTACGGTGAGAGATCTAAAGTCGTTGTCATTAAAATTAAAAATAAAAAAAACTACGCTGATTTCTCCACCATCCTCTGCTACCTCAAGGTCTCTGACCCCTGGTAGTAAGCCTGCTGCCGTCGGAACTACCGCTCCCGGGACCACCATCAATCATCCCGAGACGTGAGACCTCGAGTCTGCGCAGCAACCACGAAACTTCCCAGCGAATGTTAAGGACGAAGTGTCCCCTGAATCTTCCAGAAAGTATCCTTGAAGTGCTGGAAAAAATTAACCAAGTCGGAAAAAGAAAAATGCCACGTAGACTGTCATCCACTAGTTGCCCGTGCACAGTCACTAGAGTCGGACTGAGGACAATAACCACTCACACACCATTACAGGCGATGATGAAGACGGCGCGCTTCTTTTCTGATTACTACAGTAATTCGCAACAGGCAAAGCCGTCATTTGTGCTCTTACCGGCAGTCTGAGAATGAATGGATCTAGTCAAGATGCAAGATGAAGATGAATATTCGCATGTAGAATGGCGAAAAAAGTAATGCCGACATGTAGGTTAGCTACACACATACGCATATATATATTGTCACACGATATCAGAGCGCCAAAGCGAAAAAACAGAAAGAAACCAAGGAAAACAAAAAAACGTTTTTCATCTTCTTCCTTACAACTCCCCCTGTTCAGAACCTCTTGCGTACATATACATATATCATATAATATCATATATATATCAAACAGAATTCCCTAGTAAACGGTAGGCAGAGGGGAAGAAAAGGACAACAAACGAGGGGCTGTGACAAACTGTTCCTTCGTAGTTTCACCGACTCATTAGGAGGCTGAATACAAATACATATACGCATGGGAGTAGAGTAGGGATTGTAGAAATTACAAGTAAAAAAAGCGCGGCTACGACCGCACAAATGCAAAAACAAAAAAAAAGGTCGTCCTCTCTCTCTCTCTCTCTCTCTCTCTCTCTCTCTCTCTCTCTCTCTCTCTCTCTCTCTCTC
>BFEA01000020.1:4759091-4769711 GCA_003427395.1 Chara braunii | reverse complement strand
GCTAGGTTGGGGCGGTTGGTGGTTTTGGGATCCCGTAGAAAATGCATCTTTGATGCCTTGGGTATTAGCTACAGCTTGTATTCATTCAGTCATTTAATTTCGGTTGAATTCTTGAACCTTCTTTCTAAATATTGTTACTTTTTTATTTAGTCTTTTAGGTACTTTTTTTGTTCGTTACATCAATTGGGGCAAGGGCAAAGGTCCAAACACACCACACGCAAAACGCGTGCGCACGTAGTCAATAGAAGATGACAACAACAAATAAAAAGATCCGCGTAGCGGGAAACCCGATTGGAAATATTAACATCATAAACGTCATATCCCGTCGCCTCCGCCAACTGACCACATCCCCAAGAACCTCCGTTCATTCCACATACAAAAAAGGCGGTCGCTCCTCCAGCTAACGCATAGCGCTAGCTCAGGGTATCGGCCGAAAGCGAGTCTGCTGTGAGAGGACAAACAAATAGAACGCCGACTATTTATGGTTTCTACCTCAGAGTACGTACATACAATAAATCATACACCTACAAGCTAATCCTAAGCCCTACCTGCAAAACATCTAACCAGGTTGGTCGTCATTCCCCAGACCGGGCCTCTTTTTACAGCAAAGTTATCCAGTACCTTTACAAAAAGGTCTACCGAGAACCCTTTCCTTTCATAGGCCATTTTCAACAGAATAACCTGACCTGGGATTTTCTCGCTGATAGACGTATTTCGGTCAATACGCATCAACCAGCCCGAGATGGCTGCCGCTTTCTAGGTCCTCTTGAACCAAGAACCGAAATCATGTCCGACCCGAATGACCAGGTCCAGATTCCTCTTGAGGCTATCCTCGTTAAGTACTATTTGAAAGCACCACAGTACAGGCTGTTGTTTCCGAACCTCGAAGTGGCAGCCAAGGAATTTCCAAACCCCGGTTCCATTGTCCGTACGAACAAGGGACAATGTACGGAGGTAACTGGTTTGAAACACCTCCCGGATCTCCACAGCGGTAGCCAGAGAGACAACATCATCCAACCTATACGTACAGAAGAACGACACGTCATCCATCAATCGAATGCCATAAACCCGATTGCGTCTCCCACCAAGTGACTCAAGAAAGGTCCATTCCGCGTGAGCACACAAAATACATGCTAGAGGGGGACTGGTACTGCTCCCCATAGGTATCCCCAGGGTTTGCTTCAACAAAATGCCAGAGTTTATGGTGTAGGTGTGATTCAGATTAAACTCCACAAAGCTCCTCAGATCATCGAATGAGATCTTATACCAACCCCAATCACCGGCTCCACCATATACTGAAGCACCTCGTCCCCTTGGGTTCACCCAGACACAGTTCCTTCCTTTTTGCAGATGTCGATCCAGCAGCCAATCGAGGCCAGAGAGTATAGCGTCATGAGGGAGGCGTGAAAACATATCCTTAATATCAAATGACGCCCCCAAAATCGCGACGTTCCTACCCTTCTTTTCAACCACTCGATTAATCTTATCCAGGCGTCCCTCCAAGTCACCGACAGATTTCAGATTGAAATGCTGATTAACAGGAATCGTGTTCAAAAGGCAATTTAGGCCCTTCGCTACCTTTCGACAAGTTGGCGCGCACGGCTCACTGAAAGTCAGACATATCGGGCGGAAGCGCTCCAAGTCTTTGTGCTTGGGGATCACATATCCTTTTCCTATGTTGCCTTTCACTATCCACTTCCCCAAACGTTGCATATCCCTCTCCTGATACTCCCGTCTTTCTTCCTCCAGGACCTCCTTCTCCATCCTTCTCTGCGCTACATACCCTGCACTACGTACAAACAGTTCCTGATTCGCCTCGTAGTATAGCCTGGGACACATCACGACCGTCTGACCGGGATTACGATCCACAGTGGCTAAAACCAGCCCTTTGTACGGTTCTTTCACCCGGTACACATCCTCAACCAGTAGATCCTCCGTACCTCTACGTGGCAGTTTGAACCAAGACTTCACCTCCTTCCTTGAAAAACCCAACGCATCACAACCCCCCAGCTTCCATGTTTTGCATGACTCCTCCAACTCCTTACACAACGAATCCATCGTACCCGGTCTAGTGGATCGTGGAACGTTGCAGGCGTTGTGGACAAGGGTGGAAACCCGGGAGTCCTCCCAGATTCGAAAGCGAACATGCGCGTGAAACCGAGGAAGCGGCATGTTTACACAAGTGCAAAGAGCAACATCACGGCGTGCATGGTGCCTGTGATTATGCAAAATATTAGCGACGGAAGGATTTTGCGTCCAAACCGTCCTAATCTTTTGCTTTAGAGTCGCACGTACACATTCGGGGAGAGACAGATCGTCAATCTTACCGTCCAACACCCTTCGAACCCCTCCTAGGCTAATTTGATCGTCATATTGCACACGTACTACTAACTTCTTCTGTAGCTCAAGGCCATACCCGTCTCTAATGGCAGTGTTGACAATCCGTCTGAGTAGGGATCTCGTGCTCTTCCTAGTGAAATCCTTTCACCGGGAACAATCCAACTAGGAAATGCAAATCGCAGCGCGCAGCGGTAGGGCGCTTTATTTTGGATTTAAGCAGAGAAATCAAATAGCGCCTCCCCCTTTCATTATTTCACCGCCAGTTCTGAAGATGCTCAACTACGATCGTATTTCCATTCTCCAGCACCTTCCTAAATTCCCTTAGACGACAACTCTTCCCTTCCACCCTGACCCGGGTCTCCCCAAACCATCTTTTTACCCATTTCCATCCTTCAACCCACACATTTCCACCTGTCGATGTCAGAACAAACTCCCTCTCCTCCTTCTCATCCTTTGCCAAAAGAGTACTAATCAGATTCGTGGTAGTACTGTGATTATTGATACTGAACCTAATGCATTTAACCTCCAAAGCTTCGACATTGGTCTCCCCACCTCTCCTCCGCCTCTCCCGTTTTCCTTTCCGTTGACGTCGGGTGCTGGTCAGTCCACGGCCCATAGTGTTCAAAACAGGAGATCAGTGCTTAATATAAAAGTTCTCAATACTGGTTAGCTCGTCTGGTCTACCGCCAGCTAAGGGGAGCAATACATAGCTTTCCCTTCCATAGGTGCGCATCCATCGATGGAAATGTGTACCCGTCCCCTCACGCATACATTTCCCGTGGTGCTCCCTCCATCTAACATCCAGGTGCCTCTCGATTTTTTCGATGTAAGCCGCCTTACAATACGGCAAAATAGCCACATACACACAACCCCCAACGTCTTCCAGGTCCTTGTCATTCTTCAGACACCAACTCTTCCAATCCTTCACAAATTTCTTCCCCCACGAAATACAACCCCGAATTGTCAAAGCAAACATAATCCATCTGTAACTAGCCTCGGTAGCACTGTCCACGCCTACACAATTTTTCCGTTGTCGTACGAGATCGCGACAAATAGCCCACAAACGTTTAGTCGGTCATACTCCTCATGCATCGCTATCGCTATCCTCTTTAGATACATCCGATGACGAGTCGGAATCAGAGCCGCTTTCGGCTACGACTTGCGGGGTAGGAAGTCTAGCCTTACCAAAGTTTCTTGCCACGCGTCGTTCGGCTAAAGAGGCGATCGCTTGATTCTTTCGCACGTACACAACACCCTCCCATTTGCTGATCACCTTTATCTCTTTATAGTCCAGCGCATCGAGTTGCTCAATCATATCCTTCACGTAGCGGTCTCTAGCATCCGGGTCGTTCCCAGGGGTGATTTTCGTGTTCAAGTTACGGGGTACGACACCCAACGGTGGGCGTCCACGCTTCCGTCCGGTGCCGTACATTCTTCGAGCCGTTCGTATCAGGGGTGCCGATCTTGGAGTTGGGACCTCCTCATCCGATGTCTTCGAATGTATGTCCAGTCTTTCCGTTCCGTTGCTGATGGCCGTCATGTCCTGGTCAGTATCCGAGTCACTAGGTGCCAACCATTGCTGTAGCTCCCGCTTAACTGTAGTGGCTCGTTTCCTCCGCTCTCGGCGGTTCTCCTGATCCTGAACCTGCCGCACACCTCCCCACCTTCTCAACACCTGCATATCAATGATTCTCACGATTCTCAGGTCGTTCTTCATTTGTTCACGCTCCTTCCTTTCGCGTCTTCTCTCCTCTCTCGCAGCCTTCTCCTGCTCCTCTTGCTTCTTCTTCTTGCGTTCTTCCTTTTCCTAACGTTTCTTCTCCTTAGCTTCCTCTTTGGCCAGCAACATGGCCACCATATCTGCAGCAGGATCCTTGATTCCTTCCAAGCGACTACCGGTCCGCTGAGAGAGACCTCCTTGGAGGTTCCCATCGGCTGTGACGAGGCGACGTGGATCTCGCTCGTTGAGGTTGGTAGACTGTTGATCGCTCCTTAGGTACATCCTCCGCCTCTTGTCGTCGTTTATCCGCCTTCTCCTTCTCCTCTTTCCAGTACATACCGCAATCCCTTGCGTAGTGCCCGTAGTGTTTACACGAGTAACCTTGCGGCACGTTCCTACGCCCAGATTGACCACCTCCTCCTTCCTCATCCTTCGGTGGCTGCTGGCTAGTAAACGTCATCACACCGCGAGAAAGCACAAGCCGCTTCTCAAATTCGTTTCGAATTGCTCGAAGCAGCTCTTCAAACGGTCTCCGACAAATAACTCTTAGATCGCAACTTCTCACTTTTCACCGGTCAAAGTCTTAACCACCAAGTCGGAGTAGCCACCCTCCGTCGATTATTAAGTGTTTGCGCAAGGGCAAAGGTCCAAACACACCCCACGCAAAACGCGTGAGTACGTAGTCAATAGAAGATGACAACAACAGATAAAAAGACCCGCGTAGCGGGAAACCTGATTGGAAATATTAACATCATAAACGTCATATCCCGTCGCCTCCGCCAACTAACCACATCCCCAAAAACCTCCGTTCATTCCGCATACAAAACAGGCGGCTGCTCCTCCAGCTAACGCATAGCGCTAGCTGAGGGTATCGGCCGAAAGCGACAAACAAATAAAACGCCGACTATTTATAGTTCCTACCTCAGAGTACGTACAGACAACAAATCATACACCTACAAGCTAATCCTAAGCCCTGCCTGCAAAACATCTAACCAGGGTGGTCGTCATTCCCCAGACCGGGCCTCTTTTTACAGCAAAGTCATCCAGTACCTTTACAAAAAGGTCTACCGGGAACCCTTTCCTTTCGTAGACCATTTTCAACAGAATAACCTGACCCGGGATTTTCTCGTGGATAGACGTATTTCGGTCAATACGCATCAACCAGCTCGAGAGGGCTGTCGCTTTCTGGGTCCTATTGGACCAAGAACCGAAATCATGTCCGGCCCGAATGGCCAGGTCCAGATTCCTCTTGAGACTATCCTCGTTACGTATTCTTTGAAAGCACCCCAGTACATCAATTTGACAAATACATTTATAAGATCCTAAAGGAGCAATACGACAAGCACGAAGTGGCGGACGCGAACTTTCGACGTCTTAGCGATGTGCGATACGCAGATGACTTTGTGATAGGCATTACCGGAGAGAGAGAGAGAGAGAGAGAGAGAGAGAGAGAGAGAGAGAGAGAGAGAGAGAGAGAGAGAGAGAGAGAGAGAGAAGTCACAAACTCACTTTTTCTCTCTCTCTCTCACACACACACACACACACTTCTAGGGAAGTGGACTATATGAAGACAAAGGAGATGAAGTACAGAGAGAACGGAGAAGGTGAGAGACTCAACGTGTGATCGTTGACGTGAAAGCATTAAGCAGCCTGAGGACAGGTTGCACTCCAGCAGCTTCTTAGCGGTGGCGCGTTGTCGCGAGCGACGGTCCCACACCCTAGTCGCAAAGTAGTTTTGTGTCGGACCTCACTGTCGTGTCACACAAGAGTTTTCTTTGTTACTTTACGCAATACCAACTCCGACCGTGCGCGCGTGCTATACCTCTCGTGACTCCCTACGACAGGTTAGAGATCCCGCGAGGTACAACATTACCTCCACCCACGGGAGTTGTCACCATCCCTTAGGTGGGCGTATCCCTGCTGAGCTACTGACCTACGTGCGAAGGCTTTTACATGCAATCGCAGAGGTAGGTCAGCCGATGGCGTTTTCTCGATCGCCGTAGCATAGGCATACGCGTGGTAGAACGCCTTAAGACTGATCCGTTTGCCGTACCCGAGGTGCTAACTCCTTGGACCGACTATCTAATCACGTCGACTTGTTCGGATTATCTTCCACGCTTAGCAACTATGACAATAACTCTATGTTTCCTTTGTTGACCTTATGAAAATGCCAGAGTCAAGTCATTAGTAATCTCTCATTCTTCTCGAGAGAATTCCCAGACAAATGATTTCCTCGGTACCGACCAGCCTACGATCTCACTCACAGATATATATAAGTATGTATGTAATATCAGGGGAGCTGAATGAGCGGTGGACCTCACTTTCACGATTGTTGTGCCCCTGGTCCGATTATCCCAAGTGATCCCAAATCCATAAAACAACACAACGTCCAACATCTGTGCAGATGCAAGGAAAACACATACACGCATACAGATGCAGACACAGAATGCACTACAAGCATCAACCTTTAACTCATTCATGGCAAGTCACTCACACCCCAAAACCTTAAAAACAACATTCCTTCCTAAACCTGACTCCTTTTACCCCAACCCTTCACATTTTCAAAGACCTCTGAGTGTGATTTGAACAAATTTAGGTGTAGATACAGGAGGAAGATTTATTTGTTCCCTTCTTAGGTTTTGTCTTAGGTGTGGGTATCAAGCCATGTGGAAGTTGAGTCGGAGTTCTACCGACCTGTTATCCAATGATAACAAAATTTACAGTTTCCTTACGGATTTTTCTCCGTAGTCCTCTCCGAAGTGTCAAAACCTGTAGACACAACACAGTCCAAGAGAAACTTAACATCCCTCTTCCTAACTGAGATCTAGAAAGTTCCTTCTGGACTCTGTGTTTTCTGTCTGACTCCTATCCTTATTTAATCGTTTGGGTTGTTGCCCTTCCTTTTCAAATAGTGAATAATAGTTCACTCCCCTTTTTAATGTCACAAAAAATCTCCATATCCCCTTCATTATCTCATTCCTATTCCTTTTGGGATTATCCTATCTGAGTTCCTTCCTTCTCCCAACACATCTGAATGCATCATCAATCCAACCCGTGGAAAAGAATCTTACGGAAAGAATCCAGACCAATGGATAGTCTCTCTCTGAGGCAAGATCTCACTTATTCTCTCTTGGTAGAATCAGAGGTAATTAGTTAGGATCGAATAATGCTGAGTGTGGAGAAAGTTAGCGGTGGCATGGCAGATCATTCAAGATATATCCACTTGTTACTGGAGCTTGTTTAACAAAGGCAAATTTTGTGGGTCTTGACCCTTGTGTGCCAAAGTACATTTAGCGGTAGGCTTATCCTATGGCTAGCCACTGATAAGACAGGTGTCCTTGAAACCTCACTACTCTTATATCAGACTAGTCACTGATAAGGTAGGATTTCCCTGGTACTCTTATCACTGGCTAGCCCTCAATAAGGCGGGTGTCCAAGAATCCTTGTTACTCTTATCACTGACTAAGTGCTAGGATGTTTACTGATAAGGCAGGTGTCCTTGAAACCTCGTTACTCTTATATCAGACTAGTCACTGATAAGGCAGGATTTCCCTGCTACTCTTATCACTGGCTAGCCCTCTATAAGGCGGGTATCCAATGATCCTTGTTACTCTTACCACTGAATGAATGTTAGGTTGATTAATTATAAGCCAGGTGTCCGTGAAACCTTGCTACTCTTATATCAGACTAGTCACTGATAAGGCAGGATTTCCCTGCTACTCTTATCATTGGCTAGCCCTCAATAAGGCGGGTGTCCAAGGATCCTTGTCACTCTTACCACTTAAAAGAACGTTGGATTGGTTAATGATAAGGCAGGTGTCTTTGAAACCTCACTACTCTTATAGCAGACTAGTCATTGATAAGGCAGGATTTCCCTGCTACTCTTATCACTGGCTTGCCCTCAATAAGGCTGGTGTCCAAGGATCTTTGCTCTTACACCTTACCAAGCGTAAGGCTCATCGGAGTTAAGGCAGGTTTTCCCTGCTATTCTTACATCCACACAAGTCTTATCGACGGATCAAGTTATCGCCTTTGATGACACTCGCCTTGAACCGTTGTCAGTTTCGAGGACTTATGCTTGGATCAGGCGTATGACAAGAAATAAATGACATGGACCATCATCGTTGCATTCAATCACAACAAGTTGAACCAACAAATACCCATCATCATTAGGCGACACATAGAGAGAAGAATATGAGTAATCGATCCCCTTTGCATCCACATCCTCAAATAACACCCACATAACAAGATCGTTGTATCAGAAACAATTAGTTTTCACCCAACCAGTCTTTTCTCTACGCGCACTTTTTTACAATCCTGGACTTCAGTCCATCCTTTCGCCCTTGAAGGAATACTGATCCTGAATCCCTAACCCTTATGAGCACTGTTATGGATAATAGCCTATATGTCCTGAAGCAATCAATTGGGTCAAAGTAGCGTACCTTGTTGTTCCCTGCCTCCAAAGTTCCGCCTGAACTCCGGCGGAGCTCCCGCAATCGCCATGTTATGGGTCATATGTATAACTCATATAACTGATCGCTGGCCCCTTAGATTTAATTGAGGCCGTGATTAAATCAATGAGAAACTTTTCATCAAATAATAAAATTTAAGGAGGCAGGCATCTGGGAAGACCGCACAAAGAGAAGTATGGAGGAGGATGGAGGAGGTGAGCACCATGATAGCTTCTCCCTCCTCTCCAATGCCCCATACTCTCCTTCTCTGACTCTGTATGATGACTAATGATAACAATCAGAATAACGACACAAAATAATAATAATAATAATAATAATAATAATAATAATAATAATAATAATAGTAATAACAATAATAATAATAATAAAATAACAATAATAAAGATAATAATAAGTAATAATAGCAATAACAACCATAATAATAATAATTGCGAGGCATACGAGCGTGACGATATACAAAAAACAAGTTGCGAAATCACACAAATGTCCGAGTAGAGATGTACAGACAGTGGAGAATCCGTCAAAATGGGGAAACACGAAGAAACAATGGGCTAACGCTCGCATCCGTGGACCACATCAGTAAAGCATCCAAGGTCGCTCTTTCTGTGTCTGGCACCTATCCAGCGTGTCTGTCTGTCCATCTCAACCGTGTGCCTGTCTTAGACTATTGGTTGGTCTAAGATCGTGTCTGTCCCGCCTGTGGCTGTACTACTTCAGACTGTGTCTGTCCCAGTCTGTGTCTGTACCACTTCAGACTGTGTCTGTCCCAGTCTGTACTGTATGTTTCCCCCAGTGCGACTGCATTGAGTCAGCAGTACGTCCTTATGCAGCCAGCGGTATAGTCCTGCTCAACTCAGGTCTTAGTTGAACAATTATTATTCGAGACAGTGAGCACTCAGGGCCAACAGAGAGAACAGGCCGACCCCAAACAAAAGTATAATCAAGATGCAGCGCCAAGTCGTTCACCCTTTTGCTGCATAGGCCATGCGGAAGCGCTGCTACCACGTCTTGTGCAACGGTGGTCTGCAGATGCCCTGGGAGTGCAGTGGGCAAGGAAGAAGGCGCAGTCATGGGCTAGTGGTAGGGCGGTCATAGCCGCCATAGCTAGTAGTTAGTGTGTAGTATGCGTGTGTGTTGCGTGATACTGCGTATGCGACTGTGTACTGGTCACTGCGCACTGTGTATCTATTTCCCCGTGCACTTTGTACTTGCGTCACCGTGCACTATGTATCTGCGTCATTGTGCCCTATGTATCCGTGAGTGTGACTGTATCATTGCGACTGCGTCACTGCACGACTGTGTGTTGATTAGAGTGTGCGTCTATGTCTGTGTTACCGCGTGCGTGTCGCAGTGCCCGCGTCAATGGGACTGCGCGTTTTCACCGGGTACTACGTGTTACCGTGTGACCGTCACCGTATCCGTGTGAATTTGCATCTGCTTCACGGTGTGTGTGACACTGTGTCCATGTCGCGGGATATTGTGTAGTTACCACAGCAAATGTGTCGTTGTGTGGCTGTCACCGTGTGATAGTGTGACTGTCACTGCGTGGCTATGCATCTGTCATATTGTATATGTCATATTGCTGTGTACTGTGTGTGTGTGTCAAAGTGCACTGTGTGTCTCCGTGTATGTCACAGCGTGATTGTCTGTTTGTGTCTGCCTTGTCTGTTTGCTGATCTGTCCCCGACAATTCGTTTGCCTGTCACGTCCGGTTGTTTGTCTCTGCGGCCTTTTCCTATCTCCCCTCCCTCTATGATAGTGATATGATGGAGGTGGCTTTCATCTTCACGGTAGCAGATACAGTTCTCAGATTCGATCCCTGGTCATTACCTTACTTGTGTACCACATTTGTGCCGACCCCGAGAGTTGAACCCGTGACCCGTTTATTCGTAACAGTCTCCACCACCCAACGTATGAATGAATCTTTCGCCAGAACATGGAAAGATACACCGCCATATTTTTTGTCCTTTGTGCATGTCGCCCCACTTCCGGATTCATGTTGCCCGTTGATAAGGGCGGTTTCTTCGGTCCGATAGTGTCAGCACACGGTTTCTTCTCTCTCTCACACGGTTTCCTCTCTCTCTCTCT
>BFEA01000020.1:4718616-4752695 GCA_003427395.1 Chara braunii | reverse complement strand
CCTCCTTGACAGTCTGTTAGCAGAAGAAGACGCAAGGACGGATTCGGGCTCATCTCGGAGAGAGTAGAAAACCCCCGGACCGCGAGGTTTTTTTTTTTTTTTTTTTTGAACAACTTTTGTCGTACCAGGGTTTCCCGACGCTCACACATGCCCGGGCATGATGGCCCGGAGCCCGTCCACTTATGGGAAAATTTGTATAGTTTCTATAGATGTACGAAGCGCATGTCGACCCATACATGTTAGGATTACATAATATGAACACTCACCAACATCAAAATAAACGGTTAGACGTCAACCAATTAGATGTTATGCATTTTCTGGTTCAATTGTCCGTCATCAACACTTCGGTGCACTGATTTTGCGGTCAACATGTCGTGGTAGGCAGGTGCGTGCGCATTCCAGACATCGGGGTGTAATTGTGCATCGAAGTACGATGCACCTGTCGACTAAGACATGTTAATGTGCTGCATGTTTCACGGACACACACAATTTTAATAAAAGTAAAGATTAACTGGCACAACTCTACGCACACGAGTGTGTGTCCAACCTATGAAGTATAGAACGTATATCACGACCTCCGATAAGATAGACAAATGAATTGTAGCAAACCAACGATCACAAACACGGGTAATTGTTTATATTAACATAACAAAAAAATATCCTATAAACAAAGTACGCAGAAGGTGGACATAAGTTAAGCTGCTTTATAAATATATTAAGTGTGCAAGTTGTATGCATTTTTTTAAACCAATAACTACGTCCGTCTCGTGTATACAATATATTTTTATATGTCAATTGTAGTACACGTGACAATGTTTATCACCTCTTTGCGCTCTTCGACTATGTTTCCTGAAAATGCGCGTACGTTTTCTTCGGTACACCCCAGAGAAAAAGTACGGTGCTAAGACGAAGTTCAAAGATACTCTTTTTAAGTTGGAAGTTAGTTGGTACATGTTTAAATGTGTTGGGACACATTGACATGAGTTCGATAAACACTAACAAACTGATTACATAGTACAAATAAACACACCAACTGATTACAAAATACAAATAAACAAATTTTCAACGCAAGAAAATATGACATGTACATATGTAAGGATATATTAAAGTCGTATCAACTCACGGTAAACGTTGAAAAGCATAATTTTTTGCCTTGCATTTTTTCTGTTGGGAGTGGGGGTGATTAGACTTTGATCTTGTGTCCTTCTAGTTCTACAGAGGTTGTGTCCTTGCAAGTTGTCGATTTTGTGTCCTTTTACTTCACAAGATCGAAGTCTAATCACCGTACAACTGGAAGGACGCAAGATCGAAGAGACAGCATCAGTGTTTTTCGCACGCAAAAAGGCATGTTGATCCTGTTGTGAGTAGTCTTCAATTTTGTGTCCTTCCAGTTGACGTGGGCGATGGTGACTCTCTCTCTCTCTCTCTCTCTCGCGTGCGCGCGGGCGCTGTCGATTTATCAAAGTTTTGCAACGTATGGTTATGATGACCGTGTCTACAATGACCGTCATTATAGTTGCATTTTGGGCAACCTGATGTTTTGAGGGTTAATCACAGGAAAATTGTTTATGATGAGGACATCGATAATTGGTTATAGTTTTTTCTACGTCTATAGCCTAGGTCTACTCCTTTCTACCACCAGCCCTCCATGAAGGTCTTCTTCCTCACCCCGAGCTCCTCCTTTAACCAAGAGTTCTGCCTAATTCTCCCTCGAGGTTGAGCAATATTACGAGTGTTGGGTAAACTTGAATGTCTGGGTTATTCATTGTATCCAATGTGGTACCCATGACTCTCAACATTCAGAACACGTACCCCAGGTGGTCTCAGCCTTCACAGGTGCATTAGGTCCAACCACTATTTTATGCCTTTTGGAGAGAACATCATTGCAACTTGCTATCCAGTTTTAACGTCTGAACCTATCCTAATATCCACCTACATTCAGGCCCCGGACCATGAGAAAGGGTGTCGAACATGGATCCTGACCAAAGATGAAATGTTTATGGATCTTGACCGAAGCACTTATCAAACCATGAAATATTTGGAATGAATGAGGGGCAATCTCAAAGATGAACAGAAGGCAAACGAAGCAAAATACCAAGTACGCGTTCGATTCATCCATACGATACACGTACCACAATTCCCTCAATTGAAGTTTGACAAGTACTTCGAGTTAGATACATTCAGAAAATTACAATTTTGACTAGAAGGTGTTCAATCTCCAGAGTGAGGTTATCGGATTGCCATTCCATAAAGTTACGACCCCACCATCATGCAACTGTAGCATTTGACATGGTAATGAGAGGCCCCACATGAAAAGGAAAACCATGTGCAGGAACAAGAAAGTCACTCGTGCCTCTCACTCATAAGAAGGGCACAGAGCAACTGTAGCATTTGACATGGTAATGAGAGGCCCCAAATGAAAAGGAAAACCATGTGCAAGAACAAGAAAATCACTCGTGCCTCTCACTCATAAGAAGGGCATAGAGAGAGAGAGAGAGAGAGCAAGGAAAATTTGCATCGCAGAGAGGCCGCATAGGCTAAAATCACCAACCACATTGACCTACTTTCGTTGTACGCAAGCAAAGGCGCGACAAAAATATAGGGTCGTTGACAAATTTATGCCACGCCCCGGTAACTCCCTCACAGGCCCGGGGGGAATGCCCCAGAGTGCCTCCAACGACAACAAGGGCGTGCTAAAAAGATGGATGGTACCGGTAGGGGCATCTTGAAAATTTTCTCGCTGGCTTTTAACGGCCATATGGTAGGGGCATCCTGCAAATTAGGGAGCGGTACCAGTAGGGGTGTAACGAAATGATTTGAGGCCCAAATGACACTGGGGTCTTATGAAAAATTTGAACCCTGCTCAGAGGGGCGCAACGAGGTAAATCGATCGTCGGAGAGGCGCAACGTGAAATAACGCAAATTACAGGGGCGCCAAATGAATTTGTCATTTTCTTTCCCCCTGTAAATTGGTGGAACACTATGCATCAACCTTCTAATAGGATCCATTCATTCCGGAGATAAAACCGAGGATATTTTTTGGGGCCTAACGGTTCGCTTCCGTCGACGCTAACACAACACTCAGACCAGGTGAGAACGTGCGGTAACGCACAGTACATGCAATCGCAACACCTACCACCAGGATAGATGCGCGATGGATATGGGGATCGATACGCCTCGCTTCGTCGTCGCGTCGAGTTGTTTTCTCAGTTTTGTAGACTCCATAGTGCATGTTTGGAATGACCCTAAACGTTGAATAGTCACAATTTCTTAGTTATCCAGTAAAGTGGTTTTCAAACCGCCTGTGCATTTAGTGTTTGTCGTTTCACATTACGATTGCTCACGAATAACTGCTCACTTTTTCATCCCTACCCCCTCATTTATTCTCTACACGCTCAAATCCTCTCTTTCTCACCTTTATCCCCATATCTGTAATACGCTACATTTTCACCTTCATATCTTGCCTTTTCCCCCTGATTTGCCATATTATCCGCTAAGGTACCACTAGGATCGTCCCCTCCCTCCTTTTTCGGAATATCATGAGCTTCGATGGGATTTTATCTTTTGAATCCTTAGTATCATGTTCTATAATAACCTCCGATGTAGCTTTGTTTCCAAGATCTGGGTAGTTTGCTAAGGAAAACGATAGGAGTAAAGGTTTTTCATTCCCCATATAAAGATTGCTCATGCATAGTTGTTCACCTTTCTAACCCCACCCTCCTCGTCTCTTTCTCTACATGCTCATATTGTTTTTTCTCATCTTTATCCCTAAATTTGTAATACGCTATTTTTTTCACCCTCATGACTTGTTGCTCACTCACCGGTTCACTAGTTTACTCGATATGATTTCACTAGTTTTTTTCAATACTCTTGTTGCGGGATACATGATTTTTTATGAGACAAACCTTATCATCACGGTTTAGGAGGCCCATCACAGACAGCGGGGTTGCTAAGTTATTAAATATTCATCAGGAAAACGTTAAGAGTAGAGTTCTTCATTGCTACCCCATGCTTCATCGCAAACCTTGAATACTCATTGAATTGGTTAGCAAGCTTGAGCTACGGTATCATTTTATGTAGCTCCGATTTATTTCATCAAAGAATAGTCGCATAAGAGAGATTATTCGCCTCTATTATGAAAAAGGAATCATCCCATCAAACATCGATCCAGGATAAATATCGGTGGATGAGAAAACAATTGTTTCAAGGTGAACGCAAGCATAAATCAGGCCAAGATCACATGATTAAAGCAGCACACTGTCACGTCTATCTTCAGAGAAGATGCAAGATTCTTATCATGCAAGATCAAAGACGATATTGTTCGAGCTTATGAAGATTGGAAGACAAATGTTGGAACGTTTGATCCGACTGCTTTTCGAAGAGGAAGGGTGAAGATAGGAAGTTCGAATGGGGTTTCTTACTTAACCAAGAGTATTGACGTGGTTGATAAACAAATGGAGTGACATTGTTACTCTGCGCAACATGTCTTACACTCTGAAGTTCAAATTGTGGCTCACCAAGGCTCAACCGAGATCCCAGCATAGGGAAGAAGACGAGGCTACCTTTTGGGTGATTGTTGTTCAGGTTCCTCTTGACGGCATTATTTACCTGAAAAATCATATGAGAAGAGCGATCGGCTAAGTCAAGCTTACTCATCCGGCGGAACGAAATCGGATGAAGCTTTCACTGATAAATATAACGTTCAATCTGAATTTGACATGCATGCCGAATATGAAGAATAAGATATAAATTAATACCTTCGATGGAGATTCTCTATAAGTTAAGCTAGCCTTTACCGATATGCCTAGATATTGTCGTTGCAGAGATGTTTTCCACCTAGAAAATGAATGCAGAAGAGGCAATCAATTGACGCAGACGGTAGGTGGTAATGCTCAGGGGTATGGAGCGAATGCTGAAGAGCAAGTTTAGTCATTTGTTCCTCGCTATCAACTCCCTCTTGACCCACGTCCTCAATCACCAGCATCGCATGTGTAGGGTGGTACCTCGCAAGTGCAACAAGGAGGTACGCACGATAATATCCGTTTCAATCCGCTTGTATCCCCAGGGATCGGTCTTGGTCATGGTAACCTTCCTCCACATATGCTCGATCCTAATGATGCTAACTGGAATTAAGTTCATTCATATTTATAGAATGGTCACCCCTCCTACTTGCATCATTTGTCGTCAGCCAACTCTGCGTTTCATCCTTTCGGCTTCCTCCTTTTCATCAAGATCCTTCAACAGGAGTTGGAAATCGTCTTGCTTCGAGACCACCTGCAGTACCAAGGATGACCGTCAGTCGATTGATGACCAACAATACTCCAACTGCTGAAGTACATCCAACCAATATTCAGACATCACTTTCGTCTCAACGACTAACCTCAACCAACCCCTCTCCATCCAGGGATCCACTGAACAGAGTCAGAAGCACAAGACAGGGTAAGCAAAGACGTATGAGTTCTTATGAAGGTAATGAAGGTGAATCCTCTAAAATTAAAAGTGAGCACTCTCATTCCTAATTGACTTATCACAGTTTTTTATCCACTATCGGCACCCTCGGTAGCAAAACAACTAAACATAGAACTTTTATTACACTGAAAAAACGTTAGTTCAACAATTTTGAGATTCGTCTCCTCCTCTTGTCTCTCACGCAAACTCGAGATGTTGTTTGGTTTATTGCGTTTTCAAGCTCGGATGGGCAACGACATTGGTGAATATCTTATCTCCAGATGCACCTACGCCCAACTCCATTGTTAGGCTACTACGCCCTTCTATTGCTAACAAGTTTGTATTTAGATGTATTCCTGATGAAATCATGTCACTCTTTATTATTTACAATTCGCTTAATCCTAGGAATTTTTTTTTTTTTTTGTCTCAATGTGTGATGCGCGTTTCGAGAACGGGCAAATTGAAAATTCGGAGAGGGAAGGTATGCATCTGAAACTTTTGGATAACGAGTTCCGTTCAAACTTCTGATGGTAAAGGAACGAACATGACATACTTTTTTTGGTGAGACTCGTGAAGTCGATCGAGATTGACTCACCTGGCTCATTTGGAATAGGTAGTGGTTGTAGTGGTCTCAAAGGATTCTCATTAGAGGGTTTGTTCCTTTGGTAAACAAAACATGTTTGCATAAAGGTTAGTACACGAGTATAATAAGAGGCAAGTGATCACTATCACATTGATGGGAAAAACGTTTAGACATGAGGTTATGTTTATAAGGAAAGGTACAAGGCTACTTGCAGTGATCATGCAATTTAAATAGGGTAAAGTGATCGTTGTCCCCCTCTTTTACCGTTGTAGGTAAATAAAAATTTTATTTTAACATTTTATTTCCTTTTCGGTTTCTCTCATTCTTTCTTTTTTGGTGATTCTTTCTTAACGGGCTTAGTTGTTTTCGGGTCTCGGGGTTTCATGACGTCTTTCGTTAACTTTTCATGAGACTTTTTTTTTCTTCCCTTTCCTCCGCTATCTTTTCATGCACAACTTTATTTTTTACTTTTACAAGCCTTATCACCATTTGCGGTTCTGCGGTGACACTATCAATCTTGATTTATAGATGTGTAGGTAAGCCATCATGTTTTGCAACATAATAGCCACGTCAGTTTCTGAATCTCCAACATTGAGTTTTTGTTTTATTTTTTGTACTATTCTTGCTCGTTGCTCCTATTCATTTTGTTACCTCTGGTACTCTTATTTCTTATTCAATTATGCTTCCAATGTGTTGACACTATCGATCGTAATTTATAGATGTCTTAGGTAAGCCATCATGTTTTGCAACATAATCGCCACGTCAATTTCTGAATCTCCAACATTTAATTTTTGTTTTATTTCTTGAACTATTCTTGCTTGTTGCTTGTATTCCTTTCGCTGCCTCTGATATTCTTATTTTTCCTTCAATTATGCTTCCAATGCAACTTGCAACTGCTTAATTGTGTGGTTGATTATCTCTTTTGTCAATTCAGACTCTTTTTTTCGCTCGCTTGCTTCTCCTTTCCCGTCTTCTTTGGGCTCACCACCAACTATCTTGACAAATTGCTCAGCAATAAAGTGATTGAGGGACTTTCGTCTCTTTTCAATAGTCTGCTGTACTCTCTCACTGACCTCCAACATCTGAACAACAGTTTCAGCCCTTAAAAGTTCGGTTTTTGCAGCACGCAGATCGAACTGGATGCGAACATGCTGCTCAACATCTGACACAACGTCGTGCAATTTAGTGAGCAATTGCTGAAGACAGTCCAACTTTTGCTGCTGTTTTCCTTCCACTTGGCCACGGGTTCCCATTACTCCACTTTCTTCATCGACGAAGAAAGTGATCAAGATAATAAAGAAAAGGAGAGGAATGGATCGAGTAAGAATAAACGCTCGCAACCAGTTCCAGCGGTAGGTCATCTTCCCCGATGTGTCTACCGCACAATAAACTTTAAATAACAATTACAAATTTCACGGCTACACTTCAATCGAATTTCAAGGAATACAACAAGAAGAAAAAAAAAATCTACAAGAAAAAAAATCTCAGTTTTTATATATATAATTCTGGTGATTGTTCTTCTTTTGATGTTTTCCTATAGCTTGTCCACAGGTTCCGCAACCACGACTAGTGTGATCAAGACAACAACACTATAGTGAGTTTGTAGACATCCATAAGATAACCCACGACAGCTGAGTATCATCAATAAATCAGCAATATAACAATCAACAATGTGTTAGTTGATATTCCTCTCACCGTCCTTGCGCAAATGGTTGTATGTCCACTCAAAAGTTATGACGCGTGACACTACAACATAGTCTCATATTGTACAGTGAGTCCGCACAGGTGCAAGTAGTTCCCACCAATCTTCAGCGGATGGCAACGAAGTCATATATGCCACGTATCATACTCCAATCAAACCAAAGTGACACATCATCACGAGAGGTGCCACATCAGCATCAATGGCCAGTGAGGCAATCAAAAGTGAAGGTACTTCGTAGCCACGTAAGCATCAAGAGACTGCCCAATCCGTATGTGATCACTGAAATGTCAGTTTAAGTATGCTATTGCGTTTTTTATCAACTTGCTTGATTGATCAAGACTTATGTTTTTGGGGTTGGTTTTGTATTTTTGAAAAGTTATACTAAAAAAAAAAACGAATAAAAGTTATTTTAGGAAAATGGTGTATAACACATCTACCAGGAGGAAAACCAAACACTTGCGCGCCCATAGGCAGTCGAATTAAACTGAAATTTTTCAAATATTCAAATCTTGATACAATAATTTTTCCTAATAATAAATTGAATGAAAAGTTAAACTGGTGGACCGTAGTCAAACGTGCGTCAACCTGGTGTGTTGCTGCTTCTTCGGAAATCTCACGTCAACAGGTAAGTCGTGATACTTCAGTAAGTGTCACATCAGACAATGTAACCCTCTACTTCTTCATTTAGTGCCACGTCAGTACGACTCGTCATGCCATGTAAGCAATGCATCTCCCGAAGCCACGTCAACAACTCTCTCTCTCTCTCTCTCTCTCTCTCTCTCTCTCTCTCTCTCTCTCTCTCTCTCTCTCTCTCTCTCTCTCTCTCTCTCTCTCTCTCTCTCTCTCTCTCTCTCTCTCTCTCCAGATCTTGCCGATTGCCCAACGCCATGCCAACGTTATCTCACTTACGGTGTCAGGTCCATGTCATCATCATATCGTCATCATCATCAGATAAATCTCCCGCGTCAAGTTGTCAAGTGCGCCATAAAAAAATGTGCGCGTGTTCAACAATGCGATATATCAAGGTGTGCGAAGTGTGAAATCAAGTACACGATTAGTATATCACTGCGCGATACTGCGCAGATCAACAAATAACGACGAATGGAGAACGCCGCTCCGATACCATATTGCAATGAACCTAGTCAGATGGAAAGCTTGTCAATGTCTGAACACAAAACGTCTTAACGCATTTTCAATGCCTTTGAAATCATACTTGTAATTAGATAGGCCACTATCACATGATCAGAAAAGAGACAGATGGGAGGGAGAAAAAACTTAGAGGGTGGAAGAGAAAGTACTCGTTAACTTGGCAGATACACCTCCCTCACTAGCCCACTCCTTTGGGCATCCCCTACTCGCCACATTAATACACAGTCTCCTTTGACAGGCTCTGACAATAAACAAATCTTATAATGATGCACACCATGTAGACTCGTCTGAAGATGAACAACAATGCGCAATATCAACACAAACGCATACATGTAAGCTTTCCGTAAGATCAATTAATCTCACAACCTTGATCCTCCTCCTTGTAAGCATCTCATTAATGTTATAGACAGTGTGTCGAGAGCTACGTTAACATAATATGGTGCTCAGCTGGCACTGTAGACAATGAAGGCGTCAACACTAAGCAGTAGCAGTCTCGCATCCTCGCATCAGCGTAGTGCCAGTGTCAAGCCAACGTTCATCCAACGTCCATCCAGTGTCAAGAAGCATGTGCAAGACTGAATGTCGTTCAGTAGGGGCTGGGTCAACATATAGTGTTCACTCCCATCGACGAGCCTCTGGCTTCTCATATGCGATGGTCCAAATTGACTCGCAATCAATGGCATGGATCCCATATAATTGCATGTTCTCACTTGGACTTGATTCTTGAGAGATACCTGCAAACAACCAAGTGTGTGTATCTGATCGGTGGCCTGGTCTGGGTCCGTGTTGACTTTGACTCGTGAGCTTGAATTTCCGAGCTCCTGTTGACCTTCGACTTTTCATCATACGTTGGGCCTCTAAAGGCCAATTTTAGGCCTTGCTTCGAGTACCCTACACTTCAACCCTTAGACCAAAATGACAGGCAATTTTCATGACTTGGGTAGACAATTTTCATGACTTGGGCCAACACAGGCAGTCTACAGGTCTAATGTCCATCGCAATTTTCATGACTTAGGCAATTTTCATGACTTGGGCGTGGATGTTGACCCATACTTCAGCCCTTAGACCAAAATGACAATCCATAACCAACGACTAATGCATGATTTGAGTTAAGTTATTGCACTTTCTTGGCTCCTTTCAGAAGTAGCAGTTATATCGTACAGTTGAGCCCAGGGCTCAAATGGTTGCACCCTGGGCACACGCACTGAGAGGCCAACACATGACGTAGAGACCGCAAACCAATGAGAAAGCAGCTCCAATGTCTCTCATATGCTACGAGCCAATCAGATCGCTCCAAACACGTGGAGTCTGGGAAGCTGCCTGGACATGCCTAATTGCACGGCGCCTAGGTCCACGCAGTCAGATACGGGGCCGCACTTTCCATAATAAAAAAAAGTCATGCCCAGGCGGGATTATTATGGCCAAACAGAGTCGTGTGGCAAGGCTGCTGCATTAACGCATGAGCAGCTACGCTAAGTTGCGGGCTAGACGCACCGGGCCTTGAGATGAGAGGGGTATTGTTGAGGCAGCGGGCGCACGACGGTCATAGCCGGGTTGCTAGGGCGTAGGTGTGGTGATGGCGCTCGTTCTCTTCGGGTAGGAGGCACATGCGTTGGGGGAAGACCGGGGTGATGAGGGAAGGAGTAAGACACCTACCTGGGGTATACTGGCAGTCTGCATTGATGATCGACTTCACGTACGTTGGTCTTCAACTTCGATCTGTCCCCATTGCATGAACGCAGATAGGTCAGGTAAGCTGAGTAGAGTAGACTAGGCACTGGACGCTAGACAGTAGGAGCGATATTGGATACTATGTTCGTGTTACCAGAGAGCGTCACCTTGACATATGAGTTAATTGTATTGCTATTATTTAAACTGTATCTTGGTGAACTGTGCTCTCTGATTGGTACATGACTATCTGCACGCCAATGGAGCAAGTATGTGGGCGACCGTTAGGTTACCTGAAGTTAATTACGAAAGGCTCTAACAAGAAGAAAGAGTCTGTGCAATCAATTTTGCACTCTGGGCTACTTCATGATTTTGTAATTTGGATTTGTGTCTATCGCTCTCCCTCATATTCCTAGCAATTTGGTATCAAAGTCGGTTCGATATCGTCGTTACTAACACTAGCGACTCTGTTACTCGATGCGCTTCTCCACAATGAGGATACATTTGCGCTGGCATGATTAACCACTCCCGAGGAGAGGGGAGCATGGTTGGGCATGCCTGAAGGGCCATGGTCGAAGCACGGGTCAGGGTCACCATGCCAACCCATGGGAGTAGAGCACGTATGCTTTGCTCCTTTGTCCCTTAAGAACTTGCTGCAATGTAGAGGGAACATATACTGGTCAGTTAACAATGTAGAGGGAACTTGGTATGCCTAGATGATGAGCATATCACTGGACAGTTCTACCTTAATTTTGTATGTTAGGTGTTAACAGTCGGTCACACCTTAGCTAATCAAAATAAAATAAATCACTTGCGCAAGTGCACGTAGAAATGAATACAATAATGTGTGCCTTCGAGTACCAATTGAAACCTTTCATCCCTTGTATTCAACGTTCCTCATTGCATCATCAAGTAGTGGTGTCTACGGTGTGCACAACGACCCATCCTTGTGCGCAAAAATCCGCTTCTGACCAGCTCTGGCCTTTATTTATCCTCGAGTTCAACGAGCATTACTCCAACGACCTGGTAGACCAAAGGGTAATTTAAGGACAACCCCTGAAGTCCACAGTAATTAGTTCACGTCGCAAACAAGACCACGATGCGAACCAGGTATCAGATCGTCACCAGAGGTTCTTTACATACGGTCTGGTACACGCCTCGCATAGAACTGACCAGTCTACAGTGGTATGCTTAGCTTATGAGTGGCACAGATAGCGGGGAGGACCAGATGATGACAGAGTATGGATGCGTCAGGACACACAATATTCCAACGGTGTTCCAAGCTTTGTTACTAGAGGATGAGAGAAGGTTCCGGGACGAAGCAATGGTCCAATGTTTGCAAACCGCTATGGAGGTAGCAACAATAACGAAACGTGTGTTAGCAGCAACAACAACTAGTGTTGAAGCTATGACAACTTCTGCAACAACCTCTGAAGGTTAGCAAACATTAGGTTCCTTCACTGTCTTTTGACTCATCTAATGGGTCAAGTCAAGACCATCTCCAATCAGATGGCAGACTCACAATATAACCAACCAACTCCGCCCACTAGGAAGAACAACAACAAGTACTACTCCACTAACAACTAAAAAGATAACTCAATGAAGCTACAGAAAAACAAGCTAAGATTACAAATAGAAAAAACAGAATGGAAAACAGATAGGATGATATGGCTGCATTAGAAGGGTTAGATGACTCAGTCCTTGATGATGCGGGAAATGTCATCAAGTTGAGTAGACAAAATATGCACGCATATATGGACAACAGTCTGTACAATATAAGTGATCAGTCACAATCGATAGGGTTGCACACACACACACACACACACACACACACACACACACAGAGAGAGAGAGAGAGAGTGCTGCAGCAAAGCAGCTCTGTATGTCACAGGGTGACACATGCTCGAATTAAGATCCGCAAGTTGATCTTCCACTTTTTCTTTCTCTCTTCTTTGGTCTCTATCTCTTTGCAAGTGTTTTCGTCTGTCCTTTTATAGGGTAGGATTGCTCCTTCTCGATATCCCTTGGCTTCAGGGGGTGGAGCGGTCGCTGCCTCTGTGCAACAAAAAGGTAATGTGACCGATAGACGCCGCAGAGGCTCCCGATCTAGGAGTCAAGTAGACCCCAATGCTCCTCCATGGGCGAAAGCGGGTCTTACTGAGGACGTGTAGAGAGACCGTTACTCCCGACAGACTTGTATCCGTTGTGTCCAATACAGCCATAACCAATTCATGTGCCGAAACAAGAAGGTAACAGAAAAAACCCCGCCTACGATGGGGCAGGCGCCGGTCTCTTCCGATTCCCTGGGTAGCAATGTTACCAGCAGTTCTGGCACAACTTCGAGAAATACGTCGGACCAATAGGAATTGTAGTTGTTCCTCACAGGCAGCAAGACAAATAACTACAGGCCCAGGACAGAGCAGTTTCCACACAAAAAAAAAAAAGTTGGCTGGCAGGTTGCTCCTTGTTCGCGTGGGGCGCTGTCTCTTATACACATCTAGATGTGTATAAGAGACAGTACCTGCTTTGCACTCTGTAGTTCAGGCAGTAGAGTACGTGTCTTGCAGCAAATCAACCAGCACATTTAACCAGCAGACATGCAGAGTTGTTGTTGCATACTCGTGAAACAAAGTCATAAGTATGGCGCAGATTCCCAGAACCGACCAGATAATACAGAGTTAATACAAATGCAAGCGGAAGACTTGAGATACCTTGGACTGACTCGGACTGCAATCGAGCACTCTCGAGCATTCATCAGGGGTGTGAATGCCCTGGCCTCAGACATAGACGTGAGTCCAGGGGCTGAGATCATCCACGGACGAAGGGAGAGATGGAGAGACGAAAGGAGGAGGAGAGGGAAAATGACGTCAACTCAATGTGTCCAAAGATAGTATCTTGAAATGTCAGAAGTGACGAAAATCCGAAATGTCGCGAATGCGAAGTCTCACAATATCTCAGATATCGATCTCACACTGTCAAGTACATCTTCAAAAGGAAGATGAAATCAGATCCCCAAGTAGTCCTCAACTCGTAGTCCCAATATCGTTGTTTCCAATGTTATCAGAATTCGTAACCATCCTTCATACTGCAGTAGTCCCGTATGAGAACCCAAAATTAAACTTAGACTGAGAAGGTAGGAGGAGAGAGAGAGAGAGAGAGAGAGAGAGAGAGAGAGAGAGAGAGAGAGAAAGAGAGAGAGAGAGAGAGAGGAGATGAGGGAGAGAAGGTGAAGCCTTCCTCCCTGGTACCAGCCACAGTAGCTATGGTGCTGGAAGGGGGTTGGGCCGGTAACTGGCGCTGCGCCCAACGCTGCGCTAATCCTCTCGCCGCTGAACTCTTGCTCTCTCTCGCTGCTCCTCGTTGTGCTGCAGCGATGCGCTAATTGAGCTAACGCTGAACCGATCCGCTAATCCTGAAGACTAACCTTTAGTTCATGCTAACCTATCGCTAAGGCTGGTACCCAGCCTTTTGTAGTGCTGGGCCGGCCTCCTACCTGTTGGTACCTACCCACTTTTGAACACGGATTCGGCCGTGAAAACGGCTGGACACATTAGGGTCACTAGGNGGGCGCGCGTGCGTGTGTGTATGTGTGTGTGTGTGTGTGTGTGTGTGTGTGTGTGTGTGTGTGTGTATGTATGTGTGTGTGTTTGTGCGTGCGTGAGTGACGGTGCGAACACTCACCCTAACAAATAAATTTAACATGATGTCTCTAGAGCCCAAACCTTTTTTCCACAACAGACGGGCCCAGTCTCTAGCCACCATGAGCATATCCGACAATGCTAGAACCCTTTGTCTTCAATTTGATCTACCACCAAGTGGTACGTCAACAGCAACAACACAAAGTGTTGCTTCTTCATCCTCAAGCCCAACTGCTGCAGCTATGAGGCAGCAGTCGGTCTCACAGATGGAACCACAGCAGCCTTGGTACACCGAGACTCCATTGAAACCACCTCACACCTTATTTGGTGATAAAATGGATGAGGCACCCGACACCTGGTTGGAACAATTCCAATATGAGGCAGCAATCCGTCCTAAAAATGGGACCACGACAGCCTTGGTACCCCACCTCATACCTCATCTGGTGATAAGAAGGATGAGGCACTCGACACCTAGGTGAGAACGGTTCCAATGTGGGTGAAGGCGAAAAAGATATTGCGTGAGAAAAAAATGATCAGAGTCGCCTCATATTTTGAGGGCTTGACAACAAGATGGTTAGGTGGACTAGTGATCTCCAACAGTTTCGACAGGCTTCGGGGGCAAACCCACACATTTGAAAGTTTTATGGAGTTCCTAAAAAAGCAATGGCACAACCCTCAACAGGCTCAGCGAGCCACTGATGCATTGGCATGCTTGATGCTAGGAAGTACAAGTCCGCGCAAGAAATTACCACTGTCGTTGAAAACTCATCGTCGTCCCTGAAGTGCGCTATAATCCACATGTTTTGTTGACCGTGTTCTTGAGGTGTTTTCCCACAAACATTAATAACTTGATGGTAAACTAGGCCAACATCGATTATCATATTTTTGACCGATTTAGCAAGAAGGCCTTACATTTAGAGGCTAACCTAAGAGGAACTCAACAACCTGCATCGAATGATAGAAAGAAGAAGGTGCCAAAACTGTGAAAAAAGCAACGTAGTCGATTGATCATGACTGATATTGATAAGAATCAAACCAAAAGCGATGATATTTCCCCTATTGTGGAGGATAGCCAATTAGGCGACAAGGAAAATTTAAAGGGTACAAACTTCCCCGAGGTAACTAAAGGAAAGGCAGTTGGCACGGTAAAGACGAAGATGATATTGCATGGGAAAAATATAATATGTGTTGCCTCAATAGTTAGATAAACTAGTGGTCTCTAACGATTTCGCCAAACGAATGAATGACTGAACGCAAACCCACACAGGGTTTCGTGAAGTCAGTAGAAACACGATGGCACAATCTTCAACAGGCTCAGCAAGCAAACCAAGGATGCGTCGGCATGCTTCATACTAGGAAGTACAATTCCACGAGATAACTTACCGTTGTCGTTGAAAAGCTCATCGTTGTCCATGGAGTGCGCTATAATCCACGTCTTGTTGACTATGTTCTTCATATGTCTTCTCACAGACATCAACATCTTGATTGTAAGTAAGACCAACATCAATTATCATACTCTCGACTCCTTTATCAAAAAGGTCTTAGTTTAGAGGTTAAGCTAAGAGGAGCTCAACAACTTGCACTTGACGATAGAAAGAAGAAGGTCATAGAACACTGTAGTCAATTGATGATGGCTGATTTCGATGAGGAGTAAACCGAGATCAATGATCTTTCCGATCTTGTGGAGGATACAAAGTTAGGCGTCGAGGAGAGTCTAGAGGGTGGAAACCTCTCTGCAGTAACTAAAGAAAAGGCATTTGGTCGCAATAAGGGTGGCAAACAAAAGAGTCAAGGGCAAACTGAAAACTCAAACAATATTCCGACTTGAAGGGTCTATAATCCACGTCTTGTTGACCATGTTCTTGAGATGTCTTCTCACAGACATCAAAATCTTGTGAGGCCAACATCAATTATCATACTCTCGACTCATCAAAAAGGTCTTAGTTTTAGAGGTTAAGCTAAGAGGAGTTCAACAACCTGCACTTGACATTAGAAAGAAGAAGGTCCTAGAACACTGTAGTCGATTGATGATGGTTGATTTCGATGAGGAGTAAACCGAGATCGATGATCTTTTCGATCTTGTGGAGGATACAAAGTTAGGCGGTAAGGAGGGCCTAGAGGGTGGAAAGCTCCCTGCAGTAACTAAAGAAAAGGCAGTTGGTCACAATAAGGGTGACAAATAAAAAAGTCAAGGGCAAACTGAAAACTCAAACAATACTCTGACTCAAACGAGGGTCTATAATCCACGTCTTGTTGACCATGTTTTTGAGATGTCTTCTCACAGACATCAAGATCTTGATTGTAAGTGAGGCCAACGTCAATTATCATACTCACGACTCCTTTATCAAAAAGGTCTTAGTTTTAGAGGTTAAGCTAAGAGGAGCTCAACAACCTGCACTTGACGATAGAAAAAAGAAGTTCCTAGAACACTGTAGTCGATTGATGATGGCTGATTTCCATGAGTAAACCGAGATCGATGATCTTTCCGATTTTGTGGAGGATACAAAGTTGGGCGGCGAGGAGAGTTTAGAGGGTGGAAACCTCCCTGCAGTAACTAAAGAAAAGGAAGTTGGTCGCAGTAAGGGTGGCAAACAAAAGAGTCAAAGGCAAACTGAAAACTCAAACAATACTCCCACTCGAACGAGGGTTGACCGAGATCAATATGTGTGGAAAGACATATATTCCCGAGGAGCTTGCATCAACTATGCGCGAATCTGACCATCAACAATTCAGATATAAAAATGCGGACTTTCATAAGATACACCCCCCCCCCCCCCCCCACTGGTTTTCCAAGGAGGAACTTTTACAAACTAAACCCAGGGAAACACATCCAACCAGTAAAAGTTATAGTTGTTTCTATTCATCATGAAGTGGATGGTTTACCCTCACCACTTCGAGACTTGGCCTAAGCTACTAACTCGCTTATCACCCCATAGACACATCTATACCAAACAATACTGTGCTCACTAGATGTGTCAAACCTTGAAAGACTTGGAAGACGATTGGTCGGCAACGGACCCTCATGAGTCTTGGGTGGCTATATCCTAAAGTCTTGGGGGGAAACATTTCATACTAGAAATCAGTGTTGGTCACCACAAGCGACTACGTTAAGAGACTGCACCTAGGGGACCAGATGCAACGCTCGAGTACACATGTAGCATCTACCCTATCCAATAAATAACGCATGTTTGCAAAAACTACGTGAAGGCCGTCGTCTGCACCTTCTCCAACAGAGGTGGGAAACTTAATCATAAAATTTCATTCCTGATTAGTGTTCACTTGTCGTTTAACATACTGTTACGTATGTGCTACCTCGAGGTTGTCAAACCCCACTTTTACTGAAACCGAAAAGTATTTAAGCATGTACTTCCTGACAGGAGGTCCATTAGACTAGCTAAGTACGCAGCTAGTAAGTTAGTTGCCTCCTACGAGTGCACACGTGCATCAGCGTTCCGTAATTATTACAAACTGAACCAAAGTACAGTATGTACTCAGTATGCGTCTCCGAGACATGAAGGTCGATAAATCATCCCTAGAGATTGAGATCGTCGTTGCTAAATACCCGAATCTGTTCGAGAAGCCTTCAGGAATCGTCGACAGAGAGGTTGTTCGTGTCATAAACTTGATCCCAAAGACACCACCAAAGGGGAGGATCTATAAAATGGCTCCATCCCAGTCCGACAAGCTTCGACGACCACTGAAAAAGCTCACAGAGCACTTCCCCATTCATTTCAACCATGTTATTTGTTATGAAGAAGGGGGGATCATTACAAATGTGCATTGATTATAGACTCCTCGATCTCATCACACTTAAAAACACAAAGCCTCTACCTTGCATCGACGACCCATTGAATAAAGTGCAAAGATGTAAGTACTTAATTAAAATAGATCGTCAATACGATTACCATCACATTGCCAGTGTCGGATAATCAACAACGAAAAAATTGCATTTCAAACCATGCACATACAGTATTTGTTTGCGATGATGTCTTTTGGCCTTTGTAATATGGCGGATACATTCCACCGCGCATGAATAAGGTATTTCATAACTACTTGGAATAAGTTTAATGTCGTATATCTCAACAGCATTCTTATCTTTATTAAGACTGTTGACAAGTATATACAATACTTAAATCTTGTGCTGAACACCCTTAAACAACACAAGTATAAGATCAATTAAAAAAAATGCCCAACGCTTGACAAGGTTGGGGATACCGATCGCCTGAGCCACGGGCCATAAACACCGATAGGTAGTGGTGGCTTAAGTCATGAGGTATATGGAAATAGGGTTATGCCCAAAGATGCAAAGGTGGTTAGCATTCATCATTGCCCACTATTGAGGCGGAAATCCTAACAAGGATATCTGCCCGATATTTTCAAAATTTTTGTAAACATTTTCTTAAATTCAATTACTCAAAAAGCTTAAACATCCGAGAATAATGGCTATAATCCACAGTGTGACCAATCAAACACAATTCCTAACAAAGTCGCGAAAGCACACGGTCCTAGCCACACCAACATTGTATAATTCCTACGTGAGTTACTCCAGATTCACGAGTTGATAGGTCAACAAAAGGTGACCGAAAGGAGACAGAAGCATCCTCACCGAAGCAGAACAATGCTAGATGTCTGCAGGTTAGAAACCATGCGGACAGCAAAAACAAATGTCAATGTCATGCCAACATAGTCTAACTCCTACGTGAGTTACTCCGGATGTACGAGTTGATAGCTCAACCAAAGACAACCAAAAGCGACACACAACACATGGCCTACTAGGCAAAGCCCTATAGCCAAACAATCGACTCTTAAATATTAAAAACAATATAGCAATTGTAAAACAAAACAATTCGATAGAATAACCATAATCTTGAATAAGCAGCAACTTGGTAATTATGAAACTATTTTTGTTGTAAACGAATGTTTATACTCTATTGTTTTGGATACAATTTGAGAATTCTGCAACTAAATTCCAATTTTTTGAAACAATATGATGAATTCCTTACTCAATTTTTATATAGGTCTAGATGGGATTTCTTTATTCTTTGTGGTGTTGAATACGTTCTTAATACCTATTTGCATGTTAGTAGGTTGGTCTAGTGTTCAAAATTACAAGAAAGATATGGTCCATTTCATCTTGCATCTGTTGCCTGCAAACAGCCTGTACACTTTCTCCTGTGCAAACCCTCCACTCCAAGTTCGTTACCATTGAGAATACCACTTCCACTTATGTTTGTTTCCCCATGATTCATGAACTTAACCATACACCGAATGGCTCACGAATCTTTTCCGCTATTTTCAAACATGTTGCAATCCCCCTCAAATAGAAAGGTTGCCCTTTTAGCTTTCATGATGGGAGCTAGTGCATTACGCTAACGGATACAATGAATGAGACTTTATTGCACCCTTCAGGTGCTAGGTCCTTTTTTTGGCGCAGGCCATGGGTCAAGGCATCACAACCTGACCGATTTAGACCGCACAAACATTAAGATCACACAGCTGAAATCAACTGTGTGGATGAATCCTAGCCTGCACAAATATGACAGACAGAGATCGAAAAACGATCCAAATTTTTATCAATCCTCGAAGGGGATCGAAGGGTATCGAGCTTGGGGCAACCAGATCTGGAAGGCTGGTGCTGCCAGCCTTTCCGAAAACCCAAATCGAATTGGCGCTTCGGCGGGAAACAGCGTGCAGGGCACCTCCAGGCTCGACTGCGATAGCTGGGGCGAGTATTGGTGGTTTAAGAAAGACATGACCTCCTTCACAAATATGAATCTATCCTGTGTTAGGGGACCTGGGGTGATAGGGTTGGTGCACTCAGATAGAGCGGCGAAGGAACAAAGCAACCACAACCGTTTTGGCACTTCGTGGGATTTTTTATTTGTCCCCAAGTTGTTTCTCATGTTGTAACCCCGTTATTCAACACCTGTCCAACATGGTTTGGACGGTTATCACCTTTGTCCTATTCTCAACAACTGGCGCCATTATCGAGGATGACAACAAATCATCTCGCGCGAACTTCGCCTAGTGTTAACGCTAAGGCCCTCGGCCGATATATGGGCCAGGTACTGGTGGTTTAAGAAAGACCTGCTATTCTCACAATTTCATCAAGAATTATAGTATGGTCACCTCCCCTTTGACTGATCTAACATGCCTTGACACACCATGGGAATGGACAGACAAATGTGAAGGAGCTGTCAAACATTCGTCATGAAATCCTCATGTCCTCGTCATAAAAACTTTCTCGCTGTGACCAATAACCGAAGCCTAGATGGCATTGACACGACGTTGGCCCAACAAGAAAGAAGTTAAGGCCGATTAACGAGTAAGAAGACACCATTTAAAATTTTGGCAGAGTCCACCTATGCGAGGAAACTCATCCTTTACAAAGCCCTTCGTCATTGGAGCCACTATTTGCTTGGTAGGTTGTTTTATTTGAGGACCAATCATCAGACACTCAAGTGGATCAAGATAGGATGCATTGTCAGGGCAGACTCCCTGGGTGAACTGATAGCTTAGTTTGGTCGATCTGACAACATAACTCGATCTTTCATGGACGCCCACAACCAAGATCCTATCATTATGGACATCATATGCAAACTTGTGGCCAAGGACAAGGTCACATCCAACAAGTTTGTGACGGTGGATGAGTTACTATTTCTTAAGGCAGGGTTTAAAAGATTGCGCATACCATTCAGAGCGTTTTTACATATTTCATTTTTTTGTGAATGCCATGACACAGAGATCACAGCGAGGTCAAAGTGTCAGATTGTGAATTTGAAATCACAGGTTCAACTCCCGCTATTCGCCTCATACAAAACCCAATTGTCTCGGTGATAACCAACCCAGGTTCGAGTTCGTGACGGTGGATGAGTTAAGAAGACAGGATTTAAAAGATTGTGCACACCGTTTAGCAAGTTTTACATAGTTCATTTTTTGGTGAATGCCATGACACAACGGGAGCATTCGGCTATAGAAAGACCAGTGCTACCTTCGTACATAGTTCATTTTTTGGTGAATGCCATGAAACAACGGGAGCATTCGGCTATAGAAAGACCAGTGCTACCTTCGTACAACGTTTCTTGCATCCTAGTTTGCCTCGCGATGCACAGAAGTCAAACGGTATATGTTGCTTTCTCCCCTTCCCTATTCTTGCAGGTCCACGACAAAGCCTCTCCACGGACTTCATTAATATGCTTGTAACCAGCAAGAATGGCAAGCGGCACATCCTTGTTGTAAAAAAGTTCACTAAGTATGCTAGACTAAGCCAACTGCCAGAAACTGCCAAGACCGAGCATGTCATGAATTTATTCATGGTTAACTGGGTTCATGACTCCATACCAGCCAAGACCATTGTTAGTGACAAAGATGTTCCGTTCACAAACGAAAAGTGGAAGAACACTGGTGAACAGATGTGCAGCCAACTCCAAAAGCGAAAATGGCTAGGAATCATCCCGAAGCCAACCGCCAACCAGAACAGATGAATTGTGCGGTGCAAGATTTGCTGTCGCATTACATCAAACCAATGACTGCGATGAGAAACTTCGTCTCATCGCCATCTCCACAACTACATCATACACAGCACCACCAGCGTCAGTCCAAATAGCTGCATTTAGGGTGGAAGCCTAGGTCTGCACTATACTTCATCCTTCCTAAAAACAGACCAGCTGCAACGCCTGGAACCATAGTTTGCTACATGTGTTGCCTCATCCGTTATTATCATCAATAGCTAACGTACCTACGTCTCACATTTGTGCCGACTTCCTTCATGTGCGTTGATCCCTACCACTCTGCCCTTCTGTGCCCTCATCATCAACGTTTTCAATCCAGTTCCGAACTTCATCCTTCCTAAGAACAGACCAGCTGCAACGCCTGGAACCATAGTTTGCTACATGTGTTGCCTCATCCGTTATTATCATCAATAGCTAACGTACCTACGTCTCACATTTGTGCCGACTTCCTTCATGTGCGTTGATCCCTACCACTCTGCCCTTTTGTGCCCTCATCATCAACGTTTTCAATCCAGTTCCGAACACAGTCACAGTACCCGGCAGTCCTAATTGCACTCAGACAAAGTCCTACGAGCAGTCGGGCCAAATGTTAACGAAAAGATCCCCATTCTGGGCCTCGCTCCACTGTTCACCACATCCAGAAACGACAAAATATGATGACTATTTCTTAAATTTTCAGATTATTACAGCCTTTGCAATCTAGCCGAAAAATCATTTTCATTCTCACAGGTTTCGTGAGCAGTGTAGCAAGGGCCCTCTGTGAACACACATGTACGAAAGATCTTGTCTGCTTCCGAAGTTTACAGCCAAGCCCACAAAGGCTCTGAAACTTGCCCTTCTCCTTTCCACGGATAAGACACAGCTGAAAACACTGGGCAGTTTCCACTGCTTGATGCGTGACCGCATGCACCACATTTCCATTTCCTGATCGATCACTATTTTGTTTTTTTTTTCCTATGTGCAGGGCTGACCTACCCCCAGTAGTCCATAATTATTTTGTTCTGTTCATCCAACCGCAGCTGGACTCGGACTAGGGACTGTACTTCATCAGTTCAATGGCTGCACCAACTGCCCTACACCGATTGGTTCTCCGTAAATTTATTCTTGGTTGAGTCACCACTTTTTTCTTTTTCCTTGTTTTCTTGTTTCCGCCCCTCCATTTAAATATAAGTGTGACGCCCTCGAGATCATTCCACGTTCCTTCTCCATGTTGGGAAATATCGTACAGAAGCCCACATTCTGGTTATCATAACAGATGCATATCAAGCTTTTCTCACAACAGACATACATACCGAGCACACAGACGTATACACTACCACTGGCCTTGTCCGTGTCAAGAGGTAGGTGATCTGTTGCCACTCGTCACATACATGCAACCTGGGAAAGGAAACGGAGTGGTTCGACCCACTCCTCCCAGTGCATTCTTGGGACAGGTCCCACATAACAGAGTGGCAGCATATTCAGTGTATGCATGCCTAAAAGCCAGATACTAAATTCAGCTGAGAGAAAAACCCTTTTCTGCCTCAGCCACGAGTACTGGCGGAACGAGCATGCAAGAGATCCCACGATTAAGCAGCACAACAACGCAGACGCCATGGGCTTCAGATTCAACCGCAGACACCCAGGTACCACACACCGTCGAGAAGAACCCCACGGTATCGCACTCTTTTGGCCCAGCTATCGGCCGCCGCGCTTCCCTGTTAACCCGCCCCGCCTGTCGGGCTTCGGGGTACCGGACCACAATGGCTGGAAGCGCTAGGCAAAAAAAAGTTGAAACAGCGCCCCTGCGGTTCGGCGAAACTTAAGCGCAGGGAGTGCCGGCTCGGCATTGATAGCTGGGCCAAGTGCCGGTGGTTTAAACAGAGGCATTCTCAGGGTGTGCGCATCGGGCTCCGGCCACATCTGGCAAAATCCCAGAAACCCAGGTGCCACATTCAGCGGATAAGAGCCTGAGGGCATTTCTTCAAATATCCTATTAATGTAGGAGGTAATTGGAAGAGGGCAAATTTATCTCGAGGGTAGTAACAGTGATAACACTATTTACAGTTCTTGGCAACTTCTTGCACACTCAGGCATTTCCAGACTGTGGTCCTCAAGCTCTGTGTACATTCCTCTGTGGCCAAGAAAGCTCACGATCTTCAGCACATCGACTTCTCTTGTGACCCTGAGCTCGCCTTCAACTTCCGATAAAAGTGAAACCAATTTTCTGTGATACTGTTTTCGTAATCTGAGACCATCTGAGACAATGCCATCTGAGACCATCGTCCTCCAAGAGAGCGTGCTAGTACAAAGTCACAGTTCTCCTTCCCCCTGCATAAGACGGTTTTACACCATCTTGTAGGCTTTGGTCATCCTCGGGCTATTCCAGAGATAAACCACTGCCTCCACAACTGACAGGGCAAACCAAAGCCGAACCGACACCACACAAGGCTAAGGCAATCGGAGATAATCCACGCCTGTTAGTCCCTTGGTAAATACCAAGGACGTGCCGCCCAATTGGCGGGGTATAAATTATTAAATCACACTACCGTCTTCACCCGATCTTCACCCGATCAGAACGCCCGGTCATTACAGCTGCATTTGGCAGAATTGTCAGTCCGGATGCAGTTTTAATTACCGGGCGTTTTATTCGGGTGAAGACGGTAGTCTAAACAAAATGCAGGGCCCAAGGTCGAAGCCATTCTTTCAAAGTTCCGTCTTGCATGCTGCAACAACTTTCGGGGCTTGGCCTTCCGGATAGAAACGGCTAGTAGCACCACGTGCCGCCAGCCAAATTTAGGCCCGTGCCAGTTCATTTTATTTTAGACAAGCAGGGCATCTCCAGCCCAGGGAAAACGTGCCTTTGACTGTCTACCAGTACGTTTCCCATCCGTTCTTTCAAAGTCCCAGCTTACATGCTGCCGCAACTTCGGGGCTCGGCCTCTTCCGCGGCCAAATGGCTAGCGGTGCCAGCCAAAATCAGGCCTGCACCAGTTCAGTTCGTTTTAGGCATGCAGGGCGTTTCAAGCAGAGGAGAAAA
The DNA here is from genome assembly GCA_003427395.1 of Chara braunii. NCBI lineage: Eukaryota > Viridiplantae > Streptophyta > Charophyceae > Charales > Characeae > Chara > Chara braunii. The sequence goes on along the minus strand of BFEA01000020.1, from coordinate 4,727,977 downwards.
GGGTCTTTCAATTACTGGTGGGCATAGGTGAACAGTGTCTTTCAAGTACTGGTGGTCCACCGTATTGCACCTTTCACTATAAGGCTGCGACTCTGCAAATGCTGCCCCTCTATATTTCCCCCAAAAATTTCAGGGGTGGGGGTTTCGCACTGGTTATTAAATGGCCCCAGAACTCCCTGCGTTTATTAAATGCCCTCTTTAATGGTCCATTTGGATAGAGCGGGGGCCGCCCGACAAAAACCAGACGGGTCAAAAAAGAGGCAAGGATATCCCAATAAAAAAAAGACAGTGCAGGCCAAAATTTCGGCGCTCTCCAACAGGAGGCCTGTCTTCGATTTTGATGATGGGTCATCCAGGGGGGTTTGGGCGCCAGGGGTTAAAAAAGTACATTTACTAAGCCAAAAGTTGGTATTACAATTTTATTACACAGCATATCATTTTTTCGTATTATTTTCGCATGCCCGCCCCGGGCCACCCTGTAGGGTACAGGGCACCTTCCCCCAGCCGAGATGCCAAGGAACAAGCACAGGTATTCTTGCCATTCTAGGGCACCTCGAGAATTCCAGTTCATAGGTGCACTACACTGGAATACACAAGAAAACTGACACCGGACAAACACACACTACTCAATCGTGCCATGTGCACAGCTCTTGTGCAGTCACAACAGCTGACGTTTGGGTAGTTTGACGTTACATTCATCCTCATGGTAGGCTTACCTTACATGTGACTACCTCACATGTGCATAAGTACTGCACAGGGAGGTAACCCAAGTAGGAACCCTCGTTACACTAGAGCATAGTGGATAGAGGCCACCGCACCTTCCAACAGATGTTTCAAACCAAAGGAGAAGGCAAGGGGGAAAGGGCTATAGAATTTGCCAATCACCAGATTAGTCAGCACATTTCCTCTGTGGCCTTGTGTACCAGAAAGGGCATTGAGTACCAACCAAAGACTGACAGCAGACACGCACTAAAAACTGTTAGTCTTTCACTAACTAGGGCAAAGACGAGTTCTCCGTGTCTGTGGCCTCGTTTTTCCAAAAATGGCATTACATTACCAGGCACAGGGAGTGAAAACGTGGACATCCACTTCACAATCAGGAATTACACCCCTCCCTTCACGTCTTCGCAAGGCAACAAACACCTTCAACGTCCACACTTCCCAAACCACAAAGTTGGACACGATCTTGGCCTCAACTGCCACCTCATACCCGTCTGTGATCTCACCGCCAACCCTAGCCCACTCCACCGCAATTCACAGGGAGAATACACACCCCGGTTGTGCCAGTCAACTCATTCAATCCTGCTCCAACATGAAGAATCTAGCTAGCTGGTCGTCAGTTGCAAACACAAGACAAAATGACACAGGAACAACAGGAGACAACCCCCCCCACCCCCCCGACCCCCCACCTTCACACATTATTGCCCACATTATCGATTCCAGGACCAACAAGTTACCCACTCGAGCGCCTATTCCTGACCTGTAATCTCGAACCCTCTGGACCATTCTACCCTGCAAAGGAAAGGCTGCAGAGACTAGCGAAAATGACTAGCGAAAATGTACTTCCAAATCCTGGCATTACGCCATTCGCAGGTGCATCTGCAGAGAGATCTCACCGACCTGCAACAAATGCATACCACCTAGCCATTTACTGCCCCTCGACGACAGACCATCAAATTGACAACAAGAGACCCACGATGACAAAACCTTCTCCAAGTCAGGATGTTTGCTGAAATGTTAGTTATCATCATCAGACTCCTCCTCAGCTTCTTCCAGCCACTTCACGAACGGCTCGAGGGACTTCACAAACATTTGCCTGCACAAGAAGGTCGACGGACGAACAGCAAGGACACAGTCAGACCACCTTCCCCTCCCAGCAAATTCCAATTCAACAATAAACACCGAAAACAGTGAAGGGAATTCACAAACACCGAAAACAGTGCAGTGAATTCACAAACACCGAAAACAGTGAAGTGAATTCACAGACTTCAGAGCAGCGTAAAATGAAAGGCGAAATTCCATTCAGTCTATTTGCATTCCCTGGGACGTTCACTCACCACCGACATGCGAGTTCTGCTTGGAAAACGGATAGAATCATAGACATCGAAACAATGGCCGCTACAGACTGAAAACCACATAGAAACGCTCACCTGCCCTTCGTGAGGTTGCCTTTACGGAACCACTTCAGAATAACATCCTCGGACAGCACATCAAGATCGTAAAGCGCCCGCACAATCTGCACATCACATTTCGCAAGGCCAACTATGACGATCAGTACATATATATACAATACACAGACAAGGAGTACCGGCTTCGACATGGTTCCCAACATTACAGCACCTCAGAATGGTTGAATTACAAAACCAGCCGCTTCGCACATTCCTCCTCCATCCTCCTGCACCTGTACTGTACATGTAATCAAGCCAGTATCTCCTTCCCTTGACCATAGACACGCCACATGGCATAGGAATGTCATAGAAAGAACTGATAGTCCACCTCGCACAGACTTGTCCATCTTGTTGCCATTCCCGTTCACATACATGGCATGGTCGGGGAGACGAGAAGAGACAGATTGGACTCTGGACTCGACACACACAATTAACGGTTAACGAAACCTCCCACCCCCTTGCACCAAAAATCTACAAAAACATTTCTGAGCAGTTCAATAATTGATCTTTTAAGCCTCACCTCATGGAAGAGCTTCATCAACTTCGCGTCCTCATAGCAGTGGATCTGAATCTTATACATCAGCTCAACCTCAAGTCTGGGTGTAGTGCAGAACGCTCCAAGCAATTTAGCCCACCCTTTGACCTGCCGGAGTGCATTGTTGATATTCTGCTGCTGGTTCTTGCCGCTCCATTGCACAGCATCCATCATGGACTCCCAGATGGTCTTCACAATGTCCACATCAGGCAGCTCTCCTTCCTTGCGCCGCTGCTTTACTAGCTCAATAGTTTCTCCAAGGTTTACAGGCCCTCCTTCGCTGAAATGACAAGCAAAAGCGATACAACCAACACGCCCTCAGACATGGCATTCTATGTTGGTCGACTGGCTCAGCTGTGTTTCATTGCACGCATGTGTTCATCATATAAGGATGCAGACAAATTCATCTAGAGATGTCCAACGATGGTGATAGCAGGCACACAAATTCGGAAAAATTCAGAAGTTTTAGTCTCGTGAGTCTTCATGTTGGTTTAGGCAGGAAAGTTAGGAAACCGTCCTGTTTGTTTGTTTGTTTGTTTAATTCTGTTTTACAGCAAGTCAGTTTTCTCATTTCTTTTCAACACAACTGTGAAAGCTGACATCATTGTACACGTTCTTGCAGATGTTTCAGTGTCAATATATTCTGAATTAAATTCATGATCCTTCTCCCTCCGTCTCCATTTGCTGCACGCGAAACTGTGTCTCATGCTTTCTTTCTTTCTTTCTCTCCGTGAAAGGACGTGCAGGTGGAGAGAGAGAACCCCCCATAGAGAGCAACCCAAGTTTCATGGTCAGAAGAGACTAGACCAGAAGATAAAAGAAACATCCCGGGGCCCCCAGCAAACCAGTCGACAAAAATTGTGATGCTCACCTCATAATTTCAGAGAGCGAAGTGTGCAGCTCCTTGAGCATAACATCGAAGACCTTCTTGCGGTTGTATTCAACGATTTCAGACTGTTTCACAAACGCATACAAAGGCAACCGACCAGCCAAAAGGTGAGACACAATGACACGGGGACAACATCATCCTCACATTCTTCATCAAATAAACCCCGCAAACGCTCCTATTGAAACAGGTTGCACTCGGTACTATTGTAGGCTGAAGCACAAACGACCAAATCGCATAGAAACAGAACGATCAAACAGAGAATCCTCATAACACAGACACACCGAGAACACTACATCATCCACTCCTCCACCCATATTCACCAATCCACTCCTCAACCCATATTAACCAATCCACTCCTCAACCCATATTCACCAACTATCAACAAGATTCTTTGAACTTATTTCCCAAGAGAGCATACAAGCATTGACTACAGACTACTAATAAACTCCCAACCTACCGACGAGCAATCTTGTCCAACCACAGCCCCCAAATCTCGACCCTGTCCAACGCGGCCACAAAAAAGAAACTTCCGCCTTGAGACTCAAATTCCATTACATCAACGTACCAGGCCCTCTTTCATGAAATGCTCCGCAAAATACTCTGGGGTCCGCTTCTGCATTGGGAAGAACTCCAGCATGCGGTCCTCCACCTGCAGAAATTAAGCACGAGTGAAAAAGGAGTCAGAAAACGATTCACACACCCACAGCGACAGAGTTCCATGCAAGGCATCTATTTCGCATTCGCTGGAAAGGCAACCATCCACATGCAAGGCATAGTTTCAAGCACTTACGCATCACAGAAACTACGACCCGGCCATCCCAAAGAAGCCTCCTCACCTTCGCCCTCTTCAGAAGCGCAACAAGCTCATCCAAGGTGCTTTCCTCGAGGAACACCTGCACGAAAATGGAACAAACAAGTCCTCAGTAGCATATTTACAGTGAAGCCCGATAACACCGTTGACGCCTAACTAATCCACCACCGTCCCCTGCACATCACACTGACTGAAGAAGAACAAAGACCCACCTTTGAAGACCTCCATCGACTAGACCAATCACTATTTTGACAATACATACTTCACACTGAAATCACTCTGCCATGAAGAGAAGGAAAAGTTAACAATAGCAAACTGCACTACAAATAAACAGCCCCCTTATACAAAGGCCATCTCATCTTCAACGTTATCCGTGGTTATCAGGATTTGAAGAAATTTACCTTAAACACATTCGTCACGAAGCCAAGCACCGATCCCTTTGAAACCATGGCATCATTGAACAAACATGTGAAGATGTTCTCCGGAGGAAGCTGCAGATACGAAAATTGAACAACGACAGTTAGAGTCAGCTTCCTAGTCAGCCACCAGAACCAGTGAAACTGCATGTGACAGACTTATCATGTCGAAGTCCCAGCAGCAAAGATAGTTCAACTCTTCACCAACAAGACTGCACAAACATACACAAGTGTGTTATACCCGCAGTCTAGGCAATGCAAAGCAGAAATGTAACAGGCAGACTCGAACGGGTTCTTACAGAAGACATGCAATCAGACCCTGGAACGGAAAAGTGTACTCACCCCTGACAGCTTCTGTGAAAATGTGAGGGCAGTGAAAATGGCGAGCTTCTTGCGGTCTTCCGCGCCATAATGCTCAAGTGACTGCAGGAGGCAAAGAGAAACAGAGCTTGTCAATCGTACAGAACCTCAATCACAGGAAAATAATGAAAGAAACTGCACTCCACAGAACCCCGCATAGCGAGCATCCATTGTCACGTCTCCCCGTATTCCGGATCCACATATTGCTCCCCTGCTTTGTCTGTATGAAAGTCCAATAGATCACCACGCCAAACGAACCAGATTGTGTTCCAGTAGACATCATCTCCCACCAGCCTTCATGACGGGTTCAGTTCTAACCCAGAAAAGAGCGAGGCTTGAGGCCTCAGCTGTCCTTTCTGGCAGAGGCACCCGACTGCCCTAGGGGCCAGCAAGCCTCGTGACCGCTCTAAGTGAAGGTTCGCCTGCATTTGACATGCGGCCTGCACGGTGGGGCGCCAGGCAGTTTCACGTGTTGTGCACTGGCGAGGCCGCACACGAGTGCAAGCAATGACAGAGGAGCTGCTGGGCAGCAGGTGCACATCAGCCATAGCCAGGCTGGCCGCGCAAGTGCTAGTATTGGAAGGGTGGTCTTTGGGAGAGGGAAGACTAAGTGGGAGAGAAGGGTATCCAGCTGCGAGGAAGAAGAGGCATGTACCTAGAGTATGCAGCAGTCTGCATTGACAGCTTCGTCACATACATCGATCTTCAATTTCAAGTGACTCCTGTTGCATATCATATTGTAGGCTAGAGTAGGTGCCGAGGAGGATAGGCTGGAGACTGAGCGCCAATCAAAAAGGGAGACATTGTATACCATGTTGGTGGTGGGAAGAGTGCCGACATCGACATTTGAGCTCATCGTGTTGCTCTTTTTAGCCTTGATTCTCGGTGCATGGTGCTTTCTGCTTGGTACACTATCTGGTCTTCAGCGTGATATTGCAATTTGGTTTTGCCTATCGCTCTCACTCATTTTCCTTCCAAAAGGGTCTGACCTACTCCCTATTGCACAGACCAAAACAGGGTGCACACACACTGTCACTGTTGCATACCGTATAAGTGCATACCAGAACAAAAACCGACCTTTCAATACAAGGTATAAGATAGCACAGCGGAAGACTTGGATACCAGTGATCCGAACAATCAATGTTGTAATGCAGCCCTGAACATACATCATCATCATCGTTTCATAGTGTGAATGGGTCTGGCACTTCACACAGGAAGACAGCGCCAGCCCAGAACATGCACAGACGAGGAGGAAGGGGATAGACGAAGAGGAGGGGGAAGATGGGAATGTCGTCAACACCAAGTCTTCGGCACAAGCCCAAATAGTCCCTCGTCGAACTGTCTGAATCCCAAATGTCAAGTCTGGATCCAATGTCGTCAAGTCTCAAGTCACAACTCTGTCTCTCTCTGTCGTAGTCTGAGAAGTCAGGTGGCGAGAGGGTGAGATGAGAAGGTGGACTTAGAAGAGGAAGAAGAACAACTCGATCTCTCTCTGTGTCCAGTTTCAGGCTGAAAACTCTGGGTCTGAAAAGACCCAGAAATAGGCTGAAACGAGGTAGGGCCTGCAGGCCCTCGTTTTTCAGCATCCAGGCTGAAATGAACGGGGCCTGTAAGCCTTAAGTTTTAGGCTTTTAGGCTGAATGTCCGGGACGGGCCCTGTAGGGCCCGTGTGGCTACGCAGTATGCCACAGTCACACACACGCACATACACATATTCCACTCGAGAGTGTGGGCCTTTCTTCCCTCACAAGCAGTTCGGTCCCAAATCAGCCCTCCCCCTGGAAGCACAGAACTTTACCCCATCTGTTGGGAGAGATTGCAACCAACAAACCAAGCCTGCAGACTCCCTCCTTCCCCCCCCCTCAAACAAAGCCCATAAGTACCAACGCGCATTCAAGTACTTACCTGCAACAACCGCCGCAAAACATTTTCAAGATTCTTGATCAAGAACGGCCTCCGCCTGCAAAAAACAACACCAAACCAGATCAGATAACTAACCAAAAGCTACGTGCAGGTACAAACACTTCAACACTTACAAAATCATAGTAGGTACAGACACCTCATAGTAGGTACAGACACCTCAACACTTACAAAATCATCGTAAGCTAAACATAAACAAACATTTGAAAACAAAAAAGAACAAATGTTAAGTCCACTGAACAAAAGCAGACCACAATCCGGCAGACAGACCACTGTCCAAAAAAACACGATGTCCACTCGCACGATTTAGAAGTGTTAACCTTTTCCCAGAAACAAAAACAACATGAACATACCCTGCCCACACGCATTGCAGCCAGAACTCTTGACCGTTCGCTGTAACCAAGCCATCAACTCAATTGCTTTTCCCAAAACCAAAAGCACCAAGCTGAATTCAGGGTGAAACCGGCAAACTACTCAGCTGCCCCCAGGACATTGACATCGACAAGCTCTCCCCAACTCAAGCTGACACGAGCAGCAGACCCCTGCAAAACGCGGAACCGATCAGCTGCTTGAACTTAGCTAGCCTCTGACGCCATTGCTGCCCTATGAATCTAGCTGCGCTCTGTCCAATACGAAGAACACAACATATCTTAACTCCTTTTCATCCTCACATTCATGCATCCAATCAGTTGATGACCAATGTCATCAGCATGAGAACTCGTGATCACAAACACTCCGAGAAACGCCCATTGACTTACCGAATAATCTTCTGAATGAACAGAATATAAGGTAGGATACTCTCCTTTGTTGGCTCGCAGTTCAACACCTGACATATTGGCAGCCAAAGTAAACAAACGTCATTTCAGCACCACATCATAGCACGGACAACAACCCATAACGGGCCGCACAGAAAAAATGAAAGTTTCAAACACAGAGACAACAACCAAGTCATATGACTACTTAACAGTGCTAGCCAAGCAAACACTTTCATTAACAATCAGTTAACGTTATCTTTTGCACATCACATGCCCAGTGCAAATACAAGCAATCAATATGCATGCTTACAGACAAAGAAATGACAAACGCAGCGAAGGTAGCAACAACTGCAGAAAACCCTCGCAAGCAGAATTGGCATAACTTTCATGGACTCTAAAGACCTTGGTTGCCAAATTTTGCATGAAAAGACCGTACAAGATCTGTGCAGATACAAAAAGAAAATTAGCCAGCGGATCACTCAAATTACCCGAGGATCTCAAACATCCCACAAAACTTCGCTTAAACCACCCACCACTACCTCGCCCACTATTCGGAAAAATGGCAAAACAGGAAATTTTCCCATTTTCTCCGGAGTTTTCGGGGGTCGGAGGCTCAGCAAGCAGAACATGTTTGGGCCTTGTGGTCCCGCATGAAAAACAAAAAAGAAAAAAGAAAACGTATCTGGCAAGCAAACAATCTGGCTACTTACATTTTTTGCTGTTTGTGTTTCGTTTTCTTCTTTTGGTTGGTAATAGTGCACTGCCACCGAGACACAGTGCATATCACTGCAGGGATTTGTCCCTCCGCAGTGTTGGAAAAGGTCTTGTGCGTCATAAGGAAAGGCGGGCCTGCAAACATGCACCTAGGCCTGAATACAGGCCAATGTGACCGCGGGCAGAGCATAAGGACCAAGAAAAGAGGCTGTTGTTCACTGTCAAATAAATAAAATAGAGTGTAAATGGACTTCTCTTTTATGAAAGGCCTGCGCTGTTGGAAATCATTTGCGTGCTTGAAATCTCAACAGGTCCTAATCTGGGGTTTACGGAGTCCATGCATCGCGCCAGACAGCTACAGCACATTGCGCAGTTGAGCCCACCAAACCAAACGGAGCCCTGGGCACGTATGGTAAAGGCCCTGGGCGGGTACAAACGAAAAACAGAAGAGGGGTGCGGCTATGACCATCTCCTTCAGCCAGTTCGCTGGGCGTATTCTCCCTCCGAAAAGAACAACTGCCTGCCGTCTGGTACTGTAGCCCAAAATATTTTGTTTTCGTGGGGTGAGCCTGCCTGCTTCAAAAGGTACCGGCCTCCTTCTGCCTCTGCCAAGTTGCTATTTTGGGAAGGTCCTCACCTCTCTTGTGAGGCTGCTGCAAAAATTGGACCTTTAGGGACTGGCGCGATCCTACAGATACTTCCCACAGACCTACGACGCCTGGACATACAGACCCTAAGATCCTACAGATACTGTTCCCACAGACCTACGACGCCTGGACATACAGACCCTAAG
>BFEA01000020.1:4670104-4698047 GCA_003427395.1 Chara braunii | reverse complement strand
TACACACTTCCCACCTTACTCGATATTGTTGCCATTCAACGAGTTGATCGTCATCCCGTGGACGGCAGTAGAACCCCACTGGCCGCGCACTCTATACACCGAATGTTAGCGTTTTGAGCGCTACGAGTCCAGGGGTTTCCACTACCGTGTGCGGAGTGAAGACGAGCATAAAGAAAGAGCCACGCGACTGAGACCATCCACGTCAGACTCGGAATTGACCAGCGAACGACGACGAGATTTGATACGAAAACGAGACACGCGAAGCGTGCCAAAGCCTTTCCGTTCTAAACTTGAACGACGGGCTGTACCCCGGTGGGAAGCCCGACAATACTTTTTGGATTGAATTTGGATGTTTCGCGCCGTGCCCGCGCGCGCATTCCACGACGTGCGAAAGCAATCGACTTGCTTCATCGGACCAACACGGGGGATTTTACTTCTGTCTGTGTCCCCACACTCAATTTCCAAAAATCCTTGGCACACCCCATCTTGCTGTTTTTCTGGGCCTCTTTCCATACGTCTCACACTCTGAACGAAAGACAGCACAGGGCGTGAGGTTGGTATCGGAGCCGACACGTGTCGGTTCTGATGATAGTAAGTCGAACTGGCGAGAGGTAGGAGAGACCCTCAACTAGCTCGTCGGGATTGCCTAGTGACCAGGTCTCAGTCTGGTGCGGCTGCACCCGCAATACCAATGGTGGACGGTACTAGGGTGATCGTTAGTATCCCTGCCCCCTTCCCCTTCTTCCCTAACTATACCCATCCCGAGGCTTGGCTAGAAGCTGTCGAAGCTCAAAATTACAGCGTCGCCGATCTTCCATGCGTTCTGACATTGCTACTCCGCAACACGTCGCATGACTGGTTTAGAAAACATACGTGGGTAGATTGAAATAATTTCAAACAGGTTTTCTTGGCTCGATTCGATACGGTTAGTGAAGATGCCGCTTGGTACGTACTCAAAAATTGACCACAAGGACCAGGGGAATTGTTGCCCAATTTCGTCGATCGATTTCAAACCACGTTGGACAAATCCGGGCGAGACGAGAAATCCACTCGAGATTTGTTCATTGATCACCTACGAAGTCCGACATTGAAAGGGAAACTGCAGAAAAAAGGTTCCGCCGAAAACACACCAGTTATCGGTTATCATCACTAAAGCATTAGAACTGGAGCTGACTGATAGAAAAAAATATATCAGCCAGGGAGATGAGGATATTACAGATACCATACGGGACGTAACGGCAAAAAGGCGATCATGGCTGCCGGCGGTCGAACGGTTTTACCCCCGCCCCGACCATGACCTTCCCGGTGGGATCGTTTCCGATAGCCCGCCTGCTTCTTCTTCCTCTCCGAAGACAGCGCGTTCACGCCTCTGACAACCCAGGTCAGTCCTTCGGTTCTCCTCGGAGAACCCATATTACAAGTGTCCGACCTGGCTGATGATTTGGAACCCCCTCGCACCTTGTACGAGGGAGCTCTTTCTTACGAACGCGTTATCAGCAAACGGAACAGTATTTGGATGTTTCTGTTTTTCCTCCCAGATCGTTACTAACGACAAGAGCCACCATCGCCTTGATTAAACAAGAGGCGGAAACACCGGTAAGTGATGTACCTAACCTGATGCAAGAGATGACGGATCTAACGAGGCTAATTGTGGAACCGACCTCGGTTGGTTCAGAGACGGACGCTGAAACTAAAGAAACGGAGATGATCAGCCCCGCTGAGTCCCAGATGATAGCAACTATCTTCTCTGTTCGTACCAGTAGTTCCGTTTCCTCTAGTGTCGATGGTCGGCGGGAACGGTCGGTTGACTGGGTCGATATGCCCCTTAAGACTTTCGGGGAATCAACAATCACCCTGACAGGTCACGTCCCCGCGGAACTTCGAAATTCATTAATCCGTGTGTGAAATGGTTACGCAGAAGTATTAAGCATACACGATAACGACATCGGCTTAACTAATGTGATTAAGCATGCCATTCTCACGAGAGATCATCCGCCCATTAGTTGCGCTCCCTACCGATACTCGCGAGCTGAAAGAGCGGCCGCTTTTCAGCGGATTAAGGAGTTCGAAGCTAATGGATGGATCGAACCCGCTATAGATCCATGGTCTTTTCTTGTAGTGATCGTGCCTAAAAAGGCCGGAGGGATTCGCATTTGTATTGATTATCAAAAATTGAATGATATCACGATTAAAGATGTGTACCCTCTCCCCCGGATTGATGAATTGTTGGATGCGATTGGGAGTGCTCGATTTTTCAGCAAGTTTGATGTCCGCCATGGGTTTCATCATCTTCTTGTTCGAGAAGAAGATCGTCCGAAAACAGCGTTTGTACTTTTCGAGGGTACGTGACAGTGGATTCGATGTCCGATGGGTATCTGCAACGCCCCCGCGACCTTCCAGCGAGCCATGAACATGGCTTTTCAGAATTTTGTATGGAAGACTCGTTTGGCACAGAGCATCATCAACTACTGCGTGATCGTGTACATGGATGACATCTTGGTGTACTCGAGTTCCTACGAGGGACACGTGCAGCACATCAAATGGGCACTACACTCGTTACGAGATGCGGGCTTCAAGGTGGCGCTTGAAAAGTGTCAGTTTTTTCTCACCACCATTTCCTTCCTGGGACACGTGGTGACGGACAAGGGACTTCAACCAGAGCCGCAGAAGGTGGCAGCTGTCAGGGATGCGCCGGTGCCTACGACTATCACGCAAGTTCGCGCCTTTCTGGGTCTGGCCTCGTACTACCGAAGATTTATCAAGGGCTTCGAGGCAATTGCGGGACCCCTCACAAATTTGTTGCCCAAGGATCAAGCGTTTTCCACACTCAAGGCCGCTCTCATTTCGGCTCCGGTCCTTATAATACCGGATCCTGAAAATCCTTTTGTTCTCATCACTGACTAGCAGCCAGAGGCGATTTCAACGATCCTTGCCCAGGTGGGACCAAGCGGACTTGAGAGCGTGGTGGAGTATGCGTCCAAATCAGTGCCCGCCTGCAAGCGCAACTACGCTGCTCCAACGGGAGAATGTTATGCGGCTCTCAGGGGAATCAGTCACTTTCGTGCTTACCTGTACGGGCGAAAATTCACCCTGGTGAGTGATCATGAGCCCCTGTTGGCTCTGAAGAAGTCGAAGGATTACTCAGGCATGATCGGGCGATGGGCAACGGTGCTGCAGAGCATGGACTTTGACATTCGTCATCGGAAGCACGAGAGACACGGGAATGCAGACGAACTGACACGGTTGCATCGGCCTGAGAAAGTTCCGAAGAATGAGGAGGTGATTCCGTGGAACGAACCTGAACAGGAGGTTGGACCTCGGTACGGCCAAGTGGAGATCCTGTCGAAGCAGTAAGTGACCCGCGGACTAATTTTGTCCATTGTTCGGTCCTATCTCTCCCCCTCTGTCGTCATGTCTACCCCGCCTGCCTCCGCAACCCCTTCTTCTCCTACTAATTCTGCCCCTCTCACTTCCTCGGCTTTCTTCGCCACCCTCCCCGATAAATTCTATTATTTTTGCACGTGTATTGCCGGGTTTATGGGGTCGACTGTCATCCCTTCGAGACCGGGTTTGTCGATTGGGTAGAATGTGCCACATGTGTCAACCGTGCGCACGGGGCCTGCGTTCGATATCGGACGAGTAGCAAGGAATGGAGGTGCCCCATCCCACGGAGGTTCGATTCGAGGCTGCCCGTACGGACGACCCTGAATTCGACGAAAAATACCGACGAGCGGAGGTTTGGACGGATAAAATTTTATTAGCGAAATTAGCGGGATTATCGTTGGGCCACCTCACCAAACATGACAGACGTAGGGCAATCGAGAGATCTCGGGACTATCGATGGATCAATGGTCATTTGGAAAAGCGTAAAACTGGCGGATCAGGATCGTGGTTGACAGTTCCCCATCCCTTCCAGAGATACGATTGGATCCGATCCGCTCACGAAGAACAGGCCGCTCATTTCGCAATACGTGTCACAGAGGCAATTGTAGGAGATGATGTCAAATACATTGTCGCTAACTGTCTATTGTGTGCTGCCGATCACGGCCCCATACGGGGACCAAACACGATCGTACCAACGAAAGTAGAGCGTCCTTTCCAGCGAGTCAGTATGAACACGACAGATATTGACGTGCCACCTGGCCCAAACCGCTGTGAATATTCTATCCTGTTAGTTTTAATTGACCATTTTTCCAAATACATCGAAGTCTATCCCTGTAAGACCCGAAAGGCCGCAGAAATAGCCACATACATCGAACGATTCCTCTATACCCATCTAGATACGGAAGAAATTTTAACCGACAATGGGTCGGAGTTCAAAGGTGAGGTAGAAGAACTGCTTGCACGAAGGGGCGTCACGCTCCGACATACGGCACCCCATATGTCCCTGTCGAACGGGTTGGCTGAGAATGCCAACCGTATGATTAAAACCGCCCTTCGCAGGAACTTAGCGGCACACGACACGCGTCCTTGGCCCGAGATCGTATATCAGATCGTCGGGATCCACCAGGCCACCCCTCACGAGTCTACAGGGTTTACCTCCTTTCAGCTTCGAACTAATAGTCTCCCTTGTGTCGATTACCGGGGTAACTCAGAAATTGCCGAAGCAAGGGGTAGAGACACGCGTCCAGCTCTCAAGGCCAAGGCCAAAAGGTATACTGAATTAATGGAACGGGCCATCCCGAAGCTAGCCCGAAAAAGGCAAAGGATGACCGAACTGGCCCACGGTAGACAGGTCCGTAGCTACGAGGCCCGGAATGGAAATGCTGGGCCCCAGTACCAATATAAATTAGGGGACCTAGTGCAGGTGCGTAAATGTGCACGCGACCGGAAACTCGCTCCCAAGTTCTCTGGCTGTTTTCGCGTTGTCGAACTTGGACCCAACGGCGCCAACACGGTGCGCATCGCGCCTGAGGCTAGTGCCAGCCATAGCTCTGTCCCCATCGTCCGGCATACCTCCTACCTCCGTCTCCTTCCTCCTTCCGATCCTCCTCCCTCTTTTTCCTCGGAAAGTGAGGAGAACGACAACGATCTAACTCTCTCTCCTCTTTCTCCCTCTTGTCCTTCGTCCTCCTCTCCGACCTCGCCATGAGTTTTATCACGGAGCGGGTTCTTGACGCTCAACTGCTGCAGCCACGTGGCCATATCTCAGAGATTCGACAAGTTTGTCACCCTCGGCTCAATGCGGATCTTCGACGCTTGATGCGATTCTTCTGCGACGAAGGTATCTGTGCCACCGCCTCGTTTCGAATCGAAGGAAGTCCTCACGCTGTAGTACTCGCGGAGGTGACCGCAGTTCATCGGCGAGCGGGTCCCAGAACGAGCCACGTCACCACGGTGGCGGCATTCACCGGCGACATCAGGTCGGTCAATCCGCTGTGGCATACTGAGATCTTGACCTCGCTGCGCGAGTGGACGGAGCAAGTGTCCAACGTGTGGCAGCACGTCCTCGCCCGACACCTCATCCCGATCTTTGCACCGGATCTTGGCGATATTCGTCGATCACTACGCGAGCGGCCAGTTGCGATCCCAACCCTTGTCCCCTTCCCACATCCCCAATGAACCACGCCAATCTTCTCGCTCCTCTCTCTTCCTCACCTTCTGGCAGTTTGATCTTCATCCTTCTCTTTCCTTCTCGTTCGAGCCTCTTTTAGTCCCTCTTATCAATCCTGGACACTGGCGGCTGTGGTGCGAAACTTTTGAGGAGCCGTCTTTCTGTTTGACCAGAGTACAGGTGACGTGGACGGGCACTAGCGAGCATCCCGCGTGGATTGAGAATCCGGAGCTGCTGATCATACAGGCTTGGAGGACTAACGTGGAAGGAGATCTTCTTGGCTTTCTCTTCGGATCGGTACGGCCGGGTCGACGACAACTGATTGCGCAGGAGCTCCGAGTCATCGCACCGATCGTGCAATTGGCGGACGATCTCTCGCCCGACATCTATTCGCAGAGTGACGACAGTCCTGCTCCGTATATTTTCGAGCGATCATTGGATCCGTACCTTCAGTGGACCGTGTGCTTGGAGAAACCCAGGGACGAGGATACGCTGCCATCGCGGCAGGAGTATCTGAAGCCGTACGATATCATCCCTCACGCCTTCTATCCGAGGGCAGAGGAAGTGGTGATCGACGACGACGACGAGGAAACATCGGAGGAGGGAAGCTATAGTGAACATCGCAAGGGTGAGATGAGCGAAGGAGAAGAGGAGGAAGAAGAAACTGGATCCGAGTGGGAAGCCCTGCCGGAGGAAGCGACGCGTACGGGAACGGAGGCGGAAGATCCGGAAGCGGCGTGAAAGCGCGAAGAAATTGCCACAGGGAAGCACCAGCTGGAGTTCGCCAGCGAAGCTAGCCTGCGCATCAGTAGCGATCCGACCAGGGATCCAGAGCCCCCGAAGCCCGAAGATGGCGACCCTGCAGCCGCCACCTCAAGTACCGCGCGACGGAGACGGAGCCCATCCCCCTCCTCCTCCAGCCCCACCCGTCCCCCAGTTCTCCCATGTACCGATGCGACCGATAGGCCTTCGTCCTCGGACGCTGTCCCGCCGACCCCTTGATTTCCTCACCCTCGAGCAGATCCGTACCCCCGTCACCTTCCCTATCCATCCCTTCCTTCCCCATCTCTTCCACGACTTCTATTCTACCTGTCTACTCGCCACCGTCCACCCCCACGCCTCCCTTCAATCCGCTGCCCCCACGTTCTGCTGGCATCTCCTGCTGTTCAGCGCTGCATGGGAGCGATGCAACGTGGTAGAGGTTTACTGCGTTGCCACGGGGACAATCCCCGCTTGCCGCCACTTCGAGATCTTTCGAGCGGCGCTTTTCCGTACCCTCTCCTCCTTCTATCGCAACTACCTCGCTTCCCTTCCCCGCAGCGGCGATCATTTCCCCCACTTCCGCCGGATCATCCGATATGACAAGCTCCCGATGACGATGGAAGGGATGAATCGCTTCCTACCCCTGCTTCCTCCCCGTCGTCCCCGCGAGATCCCCTCCATGTACCGTTTCTACTGGCCTATTCCAACTAGGCGGTAGGCCCCATTCACGTGACCCCCCCCCCCCTCCTCTCCTCATTGGCACGAATCAGTAAGCTTCGCGAAGATCACGCCATCGACGATAACGTCAACCTATGCTCTGATTCGACGGACAGCAACGAGCTGGGGTGCAAAGCACACGGAGATCAGGTGGACCGTGATGGCGTCACCCAGACGATCTCTTCAGGGCAGGGGGTTGCATATGACAGGGTTGCGGAGATCTTGCCACGGATGTTATCGCCATCTCATCCGCGGCTCAGTTACCACCCCTTGTGCTTCTTTCTGGAGCTCTGCTGATGTGTTTGGTTCCTCATGCATCACTCTGTTCTTCCCCTTTCTCTTTCCTCCTCCGCCATGACATGCAATCAGGAGATCGTACAATTTTGGAACCCCCTGCGCGTCACATATGTGACGAACCACTTCCCGAACCCGTGCCATCTTTCGTACCCCTTCTTTTGCTTGTATCATACCAACCCTAGAAAAAACCCGTTTCGATTTCTTGTTTCTTTTCTGAAGGCTTTTTCGACTTCTGGGATCTGTTTTTCCTTTTTGCAAGTCGGGAAATACATGGGAATTTACGTGCGCCTTAGCGAGCGCACTGGGAATTGGGCTCGGCAGTTGGGAATTTCGGGATAAGCGGAACTTCGACGTGTCCTTTTCGAGTGTGTGAATATTCTTGGGCGCGTCGAGGAAAACTCTCGGAATGAATACGAATAGGCGTAGGATTTTCTTTTCCCACGTCGCTTTTTCACGCGCAGATATGGTGATTTCAATTTTGAATTAGGATAGAAGCAAGCTGTAACTGTTTTGGTGCCTTTTTTTCTCTCTTTTTGTTGACGGCGCCGCGTATGCAAAGCTTTCTCCTCTCTGTCCCCCGCATCGCTCCCTCCCGCGCCTCCTTTCCCTTCTCCCTCCTTTTTGTTCTCTTCCCGTAACTGTTCTCTCTCTCTCTCTCTCTCTCTCTCTCCTGCTCTGCTTTTTGCGCGCCCATTTCCATTTTATGATCATCTGAATCTTGGACCCGTCTTGCGCTACTTCTCGCGCCTTTTCTCTTCTCACCCTCTAAGCCCAACGCACGACGCCCGGTAGATCCGTCGATAACTCCCGCTCGCCAATCAGGTGCGTGGATCAATAGGATCTTCCTATTGCGCGACGTATCTGATTGGTCGACCCGTGAGTTCCGAGGGATCAACATGGCATTCACGGAGCACTCTTCTCAAAGTCTTCTCCTCTTGCTTCTCCTCTTACACCTCAGTCTTCCCGACGTTTTCTCCCCCTTCTATCTCCTTTCTCGCAACTATAAAACCCGCAAGCGCGCCCCCAAAGCTCTCTTACGTTCTGGACTCCTAAGCCAGCTTCCGGGAAGCAGTGGCTAGGCAGAGTGTTTTTGATGCGAGTCGGAAAGTCCTGTCGGGTTGACGATAGGCTGGCCGGTTGCGCGCTGGATCGCCACGACAGACTGTGGGATCTGGGCGAACCGTGTCGAGTTTACGACAGCGGGGTGACGATCGCAGTGGTGGGAGTTAGCACGCGGCGGCCGGGACCGTCGGTGTGGGTATGAGGATCGATGATTGGAGTTGAGTGAGTGATTGTCCCAGGGCCATACTGAAATTAACGGCGAATACGCCTTTGTTGTTGCGGATCTTTATCTCTGGCATGAGTGTACGGCGGCAACGCCGAACTTTTCTCTCTCCGGACCTTGTCATCTCCTATTTTGACTTTCCTCCCTCGTCTCTCTCTCTCTCTCTCTCTCTCTCTCTCTCTCTCTCTCTCTCTCTCTCTCTCTCTTTCTCTCTTTCTCTCTTTCTCTCTTTTTCTCTTTTTGAATGATGATGTGTCTGAATGATTGTCTCTCTCTCGAATAGGAATGAGTCGGCATCCTATTTCTGTGTGAAAGAACTTCTTCCGGAACTCTTCCATTAGTTTCCTGGGTAATCCTCCTACGCAAGGACCCCGTTTCCTTGTCTTGTGAACAGTGGATGTGTGTGTACTGTGCAAGCAATCCATCTTTTTCCTTTGCATGGCTCATTTTTCGCACCTTCCACAGTGAATGAATGAATGAAGATGTGCGTCTCTTTTGCGTTGATTAGACAATTGTCGTCGGGATTTTGTCCGAGAATGCAAGAGTGTTTAGATCTGTAGCTCTGAATGCACTGCGCAGGTCATCTGCCTTATGCTGCATGACATTAGCAGCCGAGCCACGGAGCGGCCTCGAGAAACAAGGCGCGTGGAATCAACGTTGCACTAGCTCACTAAACCTGAGCCGCGGATCGGTTCCTTAGTTATATGCATGATCCAGCTGATGAAGTGTCTTTTTTTTCTCTCTCTCTCTCTCTCTCTCTCTCTCTCTCTCTCTCTCTCTCTCTCTCTCTCTCTCTCTCTCTCTCGTGTTGAAAGGGATTGATTGTGGGGTGCGCAAGCGTTTTCTTTTCTTGATGACGTCTCCCGATCTTTACAATTGATTGATATGTGGACTAACCAGTACCCTCCGATCGGGCACCAGCTTCCCGTACCTCCCGTCCCAACACGGCCTTTTCCCTACAACGAGGGAAGGACACGTGTATGCGAGTAGGACGTACGAGAAGCCGTTGCACAAATCGGTGGACGATACTACTTCCCTCCAGCAAATCGTTGTTCAGGGTTCGTAGAAGTTGGGTTTGTCATTATCGATACACACTTCCCACCTTACTCGATATTGTTGCCATTCAACGAGTTGATCGTCATCCCGTGGACGGCAGTAGAACCCCACTGGCCGCGCACTCTATNTACACACTTCCCACCTTACTCGATATTGTTGCCATTCAACGAGTTGATCGTCATCCCGTGGACGGCAGTAGAACCCCACTGGCCGCGCACTCTATGCACCGAATGTCAGCGTTTTGAGCGCTACGAGTCCAGGGGTTTCCACTACCGTGTGCAAAGTGAAGACGAGCATAAAGAAAGAGCCACGCGACTGAGACCATCCACGTCAGACTCAGAATTGACCAGCGAACGACGACGAGATTTGATACGAAAATGAGACACGCGAAGCGTGCCAAAGCCTTCCCATTCTAAACGACGGGCTGTAGCCCGGTGGGAAGCCCGACAATAGTTTTTGGATTGAATTTGGATGTTTCGCGCCCTGCCCTCACGTGCATTCCGCGACGCGCGAAAGCAATCGACTTGCTTTATCGGACCAACACGGGGGATTTCAGTTCTGTCTGTGTCCCCACACTCAATTTCCAAAAATCCTTGGCACACCCCATCTTGCTGTTTTTCGCGCGTCACAACGGGGCTCAATGCCTGGGCCTGAGGGCCCTTTTGCAGTTCACATGCCCTCACTTCTTTTTGGGGTCCGCTTCTACCCGGGGTCCGGTCCAACGCCCCCCACTTCTTTTTGGGGTCCACTTCCACCCAAGGACCGGTCCTTCCTTTTTCCAAAAGTCCCGGTTCTAGCAAAGCTAGCTGTAGGTAGTCCGCAGTTTTGCCAAGGACCGGTCCCCCAATTGTTTTTGCCCCCTAAGAACCCGCTTTGCGTCCTGGTCGCCCGCCGCCAAAAATGCGATACCTTGACACAGACAGGGAAGCCCACTATACCGCAGCCTAAGGGTTGCGAATTGATTATAAAAACATTGAGGCCGGGAATTCCTCACAAACAACCCGGATAAAAAACCAACAGACTGGGATAGACCCAGTAAATACTGTGGGCAACCGCCCAACGACTCAAAGTCCAACTTACTTCCGTCAAATCCACATGATCGCTACTATCTTGACCAATACTCTACCTATTGTCGTAACAAACCTACCACTCCTCTCTTCACCCTCAGCCCTTAGCTCCCTACTGGGGTCAAAAACCCTCCCTGCCTAATGCGGCTAGGTGGACCCTTTGGTCCTCTACTTTCCTGGACACTCTCCTTCCCCTCCCTGCCTAATGTGGCTAGGTGGGCCCTTAGCTCCCTACTGGGGTCAAAAACCCTCCCTGCCTAATGCGGCTAGGTGGACCCTTAGCTCCCTACTGGGGTCAAAAACCCTCCCTGCCTAATGCGGCTAGGTGCCCGACTTGCCTCCTACTGCGGATGTCCCAACCGAGTGCGCCTGGTTGTCCCAAATTATCCCTCCTATTTTACCGACCCTCTTTTTCTTTTTCCCCTTTTCCACCCAAGTCTTTATTCCTCTATCAGTACTCTGCCCTTTGCTTCTACCTACGAAACCAACCAACTGGCAATGGACAGATTACCCTTACTATCTACCGTCCCCAATTTCCCACCCTGGCCCCAAGTGTCTTGAAACCAACGTCCAACAGATCGGACTCTTCCCCCCCTCGGAGCTCTCCTTCTCCAGTCGGCAACCATCACTCTTCTTAACATTGCCTTGAACGTTGCTCTCATCTCAGGCTCCGACATCAACTTCCTTTCGAATCGGATCCTGTTCCTTCCCGCCCGACTAGCCTGTGCTACGTACCCCCAGCCTTTGCTTAGATCCAACGTTTTTGGAAGCCCCCCCAACAATACCCATTCCTTGTCCCATTGCAGATCGTTTCCCGTCCAAGTCACCCACTGTTCAGCCCACCAGGCCCAGAACTTCTGTGAAACTGGGCAGTCCCACCAGATGTGTATCGTCGACTCAAACGACCAGTGGCATCTCTTACATTGCACATCCACCTCCAATCCCCTGCTGATAAGCCATACCGTTGAGGGTGTAGCTAACAACGAGGCCAACCATAAAATAGTTGCGGCTCTTGGGAACGGGGACTCCACCAACTGCTGCGAGCACCTCTGCAAGGCGTTGCTTATCTTCTCTGAGTCATCTGGGAGTACTCTTGTCCATCGTTGCGTGGCCGTCATTAGAGGTGTCCGATGGGGCTCCTGAACTTTGTAACCCAGTTCCAACGTGTATTCGTCCAACCTGACATGTTCCCCCCGTGACTCTCTGCTCCTCCAGGCCCATTGGTCTGGGTCCGCTTTGAGAACCGCCAAGGGAGCCCCTACGTTCCAGAGCTTCACCTTCCAGTCACCCTCCTCGCTCACCGTTTCTCTCACCCTAATCTCTACAAGTGGACCTCCCGGCAGGGAGCAGTGTTCCTCTTCCTTGCACAGACTCAGATTTGTTTCTCCATTCTGCGCCTGCCATCGCTGGAACTTCCTTCTTCCTTCTTCACTAATCTCCTCCAGTTTAACAAACTCTCTCAACTGGGGGGCAAGCGGATCCCGTTCCTTTTCCACTTCATACCAGGTCCCTACCGGATTTGGCTTCGCCGGGGAGAGGATCTGCAGCCATGCCTTAGGAATGCTGTCCAGCACTAATTGTCTTCTCTGTCTAATGTACCTTCCTGGTCTTAAAATGCCCACCATCTCCTCCCCTGAGCGCCAGTCTCCTGTGAACTCATTCCAGAGGTCTCTCAGTCTAACCACACCCCGTTTTACCCACGCCTTTCCGAAGCTGCCTGGTTCTGAATTGGCCATGAGCATCATCCCTCTATTGTCTCTGATGTTCTGATTCTCAAATATAATTTGTGCGAGGACTTCACCTTTCGTGCAGGGGGCACTGATGATGTCTGGCTTCACCCTCCTCCATGCTAACAGCACCGCCCGCCAAAACTCTGATTTCAGCTGTCTCCTGAGATAAGAGTCGATCCACACGTAGGCCCACACGTCCGATTTTCGTTCCAACTGCCACTCCTTACTCAATATGTGCTCTCCGAGTGCGATCCAATGCTTATCGTTCTGCTCAGTGATAGCCCGAATGACCCACCTGGCGAGCATGGCCAAGTTCCTCCTGCCCGGAGCCATCATTCCCAGTCCACCTTCTGTCCTGGGGACGCAGATCAGATCCCAACCTACCTTAGACATTACATTCCCCCCTTCTTCCGCATAGGGCTTCCAGATGAATCTTGACGCTTTCCTTCTCACCACTGCCTGTGTCTTCTTGCCTAGTGGTCTCACATTTCCCACGAAAGTGAGGAGGGCAAAAAGGGCCACATTTACCACCAACGCACGCCCAAGCAGTGACAAGTGCGGGGCTTTCCCCCAAGTAGTTATCCTCTGCAGCACTTTGTCCTGCAATATCTCTTCTTGTCGGAGCGCACATGAGGTAAGGGCCACCTGGAACCCGAGGAATTGTTCCGAGCTGCCGCTGTGAACTCGCTTCATACCCCAGTCCACCGTGGGGATGCACCTTTGGGGTAGCAGGAAGACCGACTTGGACCAATTGATCGCAGCGCAGACATCGATTCCACTGTGTTGGCCGAAACTGCAAACAGATTGTCCGCCAGCGCCTTTACCTTGCAAGCTCGTTGACCCAGATCTATTCCCTGAATCTGTGCATTGACCCTAATATTGTTTAGTGGGACCTCTAGATGCACCACAAACAACAGCAGCGCCAGGGGGCAGCCCTGTCGCAGCGACCTTGACAACCTGAACGGAGCTGAAATGTGTCCGTTTACCATGACTGAAGTTGTGGATGCCGCATACAACCCTATTACCCAATTGCAGAAAATGACCCCGAAACCCATCCATTTGAGGGAGCTCAAGACTTACGACCAGTTAACCCGGTCGTACGCCTTTTCCATGTCCAATAATAGGACATTGACTTCAAGGTTCTCTTGGCTTACAACTTCCAGCACCTCCACCGCCGTTACAATATTCTCGTAAATGGAGCGGCCTCTGACGAATGCTGCCCGGTCATCTTCCACGAGGTCCGGTAGGTATCTCCCTAACCTTCTCGCTAAAACCTTCACCAGAATCTTGTAAGATACATTGAGGAGCGATATCGGCCTCCAATTCCGAATCTCACTCGTGTCCCCCTTCTTGAACAGGATGGAGATGATCCCCCTGCACGCGCTGCCAGGTAGCCTCCCTCCCAGTTGCATCTCGTTATAGATCTCTACCGGGTCGTCCCCTAGCAAGTTTCAGTGTTGCTGGTAGAACTCCGTCGGAAGCCCATCATCCCCTGGAGTCTTCCCATTCGCCATCACTTTCAAGGCTTCCCCTGCTTCTTCCTTTGTAATTGGTCTATCAAGGTCTAAACGTCCTTGTGAATGCAGCTTTACTGTCGTGTTGTTCCAATGGTCGGAGCCAGTGGCCAGATCAGTCTCAGCTCCTTCCCCCTGTCTTCTAGACGTGAGTATGTCTTGGTAGTACAACACAGCGTACCTGCAGAGTTCCTCTGGTTCCACTGCTACCGGTTCGTTGGGGTCGAATGGGTGTCTGAGCTCCTTGAGCGCCGGGCCATTTCTTGCTGGAGTCAGCTTTTGAAAGGATTCTCTGGACATCCTATCGTAAACCTCCAGGCCCTTCATCTTCAGTCTTTTTGCCCAAAGCTCAGACTTTTCTTGCTGTTTCTTATCCCACTCAGCCAACCTTTTGGCCCGCTCCTTGCCCCACGCCCGTTCCGAGATAGGGTGCCTCTTCATCTTTTCCTCCGCGTCCTGTACTCTCTTCTGACATTTCCTTTCTTCCTTATTTCTGCTCAGCGCGAGAATCCGAGAGAATACGTCTAGCAGCCTCGACAGGATCCTTGACCCTGTCTCCCACCAATCTGCTAGCGTTGGAAAGCGCTCCTTCTGTTTCTGCCACCGCTCCCAAAACCCTTGTGTCCATTTGTTCAGCCCTTCGCTGTGAAGATTTTGTGTATTGAGCTTGAAATACCCTCTACCCCTTGGTTTCTCCTTCGCGAGGTTGAACTGCCCGATCACTGGTTTATGATCCGAGACCGGATTTATGACTTCCTCCACATTAATTACCTGACCCTTCAGACCTCCTCCCACCAGCAAATAGTCTAACCTCCTTCCCTTCCCTCGGTGCGAGAACCAGGTGTAACCGGGTTCTGCTGGGCGCAGGGTCCTGTAAACATCCTGAAGGTCCAGGTCCAGCATCAGATCCACCAGTGCAAGCACATCCTTCGCACACCCATGACCCCTTTGATCCGGCGGGGAATCTAAGACTGTATTCCAGTCCCCGTCAATGATGACCTCATCCACATCTGGAAGGGACACCCGCAGTTCATCCCAAAAGGCGATCCTCTCACTTCTTCTGACCGGTGCATACACTGAAACGACCGCCCAAATAAGATCTCCACTCTTCAGGACCACCCATACCCAGCGGCCCCAGAGGTCTGCAAAGTAGTCGACTATTTGCACCGCCAGGTCTCTGTGAATAAGAATCCCGACACCTCCCCTCGTCTCTTGAGCCTCATACCAAATCTGCGGTCCGTCCCACCACCTTCCTAATTCCCCTATCTTCTCGTTGTCTAACTTGGTCTCTTGTAGGCACGCTATCTGAATCCGTTTCTCATGTAGCCAAGACTTTACCCTAGTCCGTTTGCTCCTTCTGATTGTGTCCCCGAAGCCCTGCAAATTCCAAGTGGCTATCTTGATTTTATCCATTTAAATTAACCGCTCCATGTTGCTGTTGGATGTGAGCATTGGTTGAACGAACATCGGGCCAGCTTTGAGTGAGAGTCGTCTTCAGAAAGATGGAGTCCAATTTCTTCTCCTTTGGCAGCCTCATCTTGAGCTCCGCCAGCGCATCAGCCGTCATCATAGTCGGAGAGATCATGAATTTTGCCAGTTCTTGCTTCTTTGCCTCCGCGAAGGTGGCCAAAGGGATTAACCTCAAACCATGCGGTTTGAGCTCCGACAGCTTCTGCTCTGTGAGCCTGGCGTCCACGAGAGGAACATAGTACTTCACTTTGCTGCCTGTCGGGCCGAATAGTATCCTAGCCATTACCACATCCGGGATGACCCTCATCGGGATAGCATCGAGGTACAAGTTCTTCAGGCTTCTCTCAATGTCCAAGGTTGAGGGAATCTCTGAGACCGCTTGCCCAAATACCAGAGGCGGTCCAAGGTTCTTCTGCCATGTCACCACCCATAAGGAATTCCGGAAGGCCGTACAGACCAAGGGTACTAAAAATTGCGGGAACTTCGAGCTTTGATCCCGCGTCGAAGCAAGTCTTCGATCCCTCGTTGTTTTTTGGCCTGGGGTCACCATTCCTACCTCCTGACTCACCGACTTTTCCGAACCGCTTCGTGACAATCGCGAAGCTCTCGATGGTTCAGGCGTAACTCCTGGCACAAACGTCAAACTCAATCTCCTCTGCTTCCCTATTCCTCGTGGTTTGCTGGTGGAGCCTTCCGGGTTCTCGTTTGGTCCCGGCGTCCCACCGTCAGTTCCATCCCTTAATCCTCCCCCAAAGGGTTGTTCTGCATTGAGCATCCCCTGTCCTCCCTCTCTTCCCGGTGCCGTCGAGTTTGGTTGTTGCGTGTTGCCACCCATCTGACTTCTAGCTGGCACTCCTCCGTGCGGGTTCAACATCCCCGCCCATAGCGCTGGGTGAATGCCATTGGCTACGAGCCAGTCCGCTGAGATAGTCCCTCCTTGCCATGCCGCCAGCTGTTCGCCATTGAAATTTGACATTTCGAATAGATTTTGATTGTTGAACAGCCCTGGCCCCACAGGTGCTACTCCTGCAAATCCTCCCCCCACTTGTGCCTGTGAGAAACCTCATGCTCCACCGCCTCCTTGTGCCATGTCGTGCGGACCCTGACAACCCGCCAGGCCGATGCCTTGTGCCATTCCTCCCAACCCACCCTGAAATCCGCCCAGTTGCCCTTGATGTTCACTACCACTTCGGTTGCCTTGTGGTGAGAAGGTCGGGTTGCTTCGCATAAGACCAGCTTGGCTGGCCGCTCCTGAAGGGGCTTGGGTACCGCTCCTCGGGCCCATCGGTCCTTGATACCTCCCGAGATTCTGCGATTGTTGCTGTTGCAGGGAGCTTCCGTGATGCCGCTGTGATGCTCCTGCCCCCCCCATCCACTGGCCGCCATTTCTTCTGCATTCTTGTTCCGTATGGAAAAACTGCCGACAGGTCCTGCACTTGACTGTGTCTGTTGAAGCCAATTTGATCTCGAGAGTGTCTCCCTTCGGCGTTTCGATCCAGAGGACGTCCTACATATTCGTGCGAGCTTCTGGATCAAGATCGAACCGGGCATTAATGAGGGCCGGTCTCGACAGGTCTGCATCCGTTGGGTGCGCTAAGATGATCTTACCTATCGCCTTCTCTATTTGCGCATATATGAACGGCATGTCGTCGAGTGGCACCTGAAGCGCCATCACCCAAAACACCCTATCCTCCTCCTGCTTCCTCAATTCCCTGAACTCCGCTCGCGTCATCCACGGCTTGAACTGGACTCTGTAGGATTCATTTCCTAAATTCACCTCCACCGACTGCTCCGATATCATATACTCTGCGACTTCCTTTGCTTTCGCAACATAGGACGCTACCCCTGGACCTTCTATCTTGATTCTCCCTCTCCTCTGATTTTGCAGTAGGGCCTCATTCCCAATTACCCACCCATCCTCAAAGGCTCTGACCAGGTCATCTTTTATCTTCCGCGAAAGAAACCTCGCGGCGTCTCTATAAATAATAGTCACGGTCCGCTTTTTCAACCATTTAACTTCGATGTCATCGGGGGATGTGTTCAATTTGAACCTGACCTCCCTACCCTCCACAATCATCTCTCCTGGGTCAATTTCCGTTGGATATACTCCATCATCAAAACACAACGCTGATAGGCTCCTAATCCTATCCTCGTCCTCCCAATAATCTCTGTCCTCGTACAGCCCTGGTGGGGGAGATCTCCCTGAAGCTACCTGGGCCGGCGTGGCCGCCATCTTTCCCTCTTCGTTAAACTAACCTTACCTCCAATCTCCCTCTTGCCTTTCTTCTCCTGACGCCGGTTCTCACATTCCTCAGCTCCTGTACCTTACTTCTCCGTGGGGGTTGCGCCTCCTCCTCCTGGCGTCCACTCTTATGGCTAGACTTGCGCCATATCTGCTCCGCGAAGGGGGCTGGTGGGGGGACGTCTCCAAGGCGATATCGTTGGTGGTAGCG
The DNA here is from genome assembly GCA_003427395.1 of Chara braunii. Classification (NCBI taxonomy): domain Eukaryota; kingdom Viridiplantae; phylum Streptophyta; class Charophyceae; order Charales; family Characeae; genus Chara; species Chara braunii. The sequence goes on along the minus strand of BFEA01000020.1, from coordinate 4,680,142 downwards.
CCCTGAACGGCGGCTCGGGTTCTGCCAAACCCGGTAACGCTTGGCGGAGCGCGAAGCGCCGGCCAGGCAAGGTCGCGCTAACCCCAGTCCCTCTCCTCCCGAAGGGCTGGGTGGTAATTTCGGGGCAAGGGATTGGTCACCTCTGTAGGTGACCACAAGTGCCCTATTTTTTTTAAGCATTTTCTTAAAAAATTGGCAAAACTTCGTTCACAAACGTTCTTGCACAATTTGTGGATGGCGCCGTGTGACCAGCCAAGTACCAAATCCCCATTGTCTGTCGCGTGGGCGAGGGTAACGCAGCCCTAAAGTAGCCAAAGCAATGCCTCGTTATACCCTCCTTGGAAATTCCTCAGGAATTAGGATGAAGTCCTTGGAAAATTTTCTGGTTTTCGGCGTCACCGCGTCCTACGTCCTAATTCAATGCGTCCCAAGGAAAACCCTTGGAGGTCTCCAGCGGCCAATTTCATACCCATACATGTGGCCGTGGGGGTGGATGTCCGTCATCGTGCTGGGATGTCAGTGCGTCCTCGGGCGTGGTCCAGTGGCGGGGATGAAAAAAAAGGGCGCCAACATCCCTGTTCCAATTTCAAATTTTGAACCCTCCGTTGTGACACATCAGTGCGTGAGGTGTCCGGGTAGCTGGACTGGAGACTGGGGCGAAACATCTGTGCAGAGGAGTGATGGCGGCCATGGCTTAAAGAATGACATTGAAATGTTGGGCGATGTAGCGTGTATGCGTAACAGTTCGCTACTGCGACGTCGCCTTCATGTTCCACATGCTCTTCAGGCCGTCACAGCTTACCTTAAACGTAACGCTTCCGTGAAACGTGGAGAGTGCGAGTGCGGTCCCCATCGACGTGCAAAAGGTGCGGCGAGGGCGCCGGTAGGCAAACGAGTGGTGGGTGCTTGCGCATTGCAAGTCCTGACGATGGAACGAGCTCCCGGATGGTGCGAAGGCATTAACAACATTGGAGAGAAACACGGTGGTCGCAGTTGTGTCAGTCGTCGCCCTGCGTTATAGCATTGAGAGAACGACAACTCGCCTGAGGATGAGATTGTTCGTTCGCAGGCAGAGGCAGCTGATGCAACAAGTGATGGATGCACCCGATTGTCAGTCGTCGCCCTGCGTTATAACATTGAGAAAACGACAACTCGCCTGAGGATGAGATTGTTCGTTCGCAGGCAGAGGCAGTTGATGCAACAAGTGATGAATGCACCTGATTGTGTATCGTTATCGGAATCCATTGTGTAATTCTGTTGCGTCGTGGCATCCAGTGTGATCCCACGGGCGACGTCGAGATGGTGGATGAGGAGAAGGACGAGAGGGATATGGGAGGATCTCCGAAAGGTTGACGACACGACGGAGGGCTACTACAAGGAGAAGTTGCAGAGTGGAGTAGTCAATAGCGCGCGTCGGCTGTCTGCTGGAGGTTTTCCGCCTGTCCATCGTCGTCTTCCTCACCGTTCGTCAATTCTGTTTGCTGTTAGGACCTCGCACAACGGCGCACACGTGGAACAACATGACAAGGAGCAGGAGAATAGTGGCCAGCAGCAGCAGCGGGAACCCTCAGAGGACGTCTACCATGAATCACAACATGCGAGGCGTGTACCAAACAAAGTTTGTATCAATGCGTCCAACAATAGTCGACAATAGACGCTAGGCAGATGTCTGCAATTGACCGACAATGCTTCAACATCGCTTGTGGAAAAATAAAAAAAATCCGACCGTTGGACACCACGGTCGACGACGCTGTCGAGCGCATCGATCTCGTGCCGTGCAGGGCGGGACCCTCCCGACCGCGTCACGCAGGAGTTGGTTTATTCCTCGTCACGAATACACATGGAGCTTCCGCAAGCCGTTCCGGCCGAGTGCGTCAGACATACCTCTTGCGAGCCCCTACGACAGGATAGGGCCAACGCGAGGCACGACTTACCTCCACAGAGTTGTCACCTCCCTTCGATGGGCGTATCCTCGCCGAGCTACCAATCCACAGTACGAAAGTTAATAAATTGCAATCGCAGAGGTGGACCAGCCGAGGGCGTTTCTCGTTCGTTGTAGCATAGAGGGTACGGGAGGCTTTACGCCTCTATCGGACCCGCACGTGAACCGACGCACTTGGGGGCTGAAGTCCCGAGCGCAGCTCGACGTCGGTCGACTAGGACGTATCCCACGCACCACGTGTACACCACTCTAAAAATATACAAATTAAAACATACACACACACACGGAACGACACAAACAAAACAACGCACACAATCCTAGTCCCTTCAGTAGCCATCCCATAATTCTCCGATGCGGAAATCGGATAGGCGACGCACGCGAAACTAGGCATAAAAGGCACGCGGACGCAGGGCCTTCCCATATCGACTAGCAATGCAAGCATACGCAAGCAGTCGTAATGATGGCGTACTATGTAATACCCAAAATCATACGGTCCTCGTTAATCTCGAGGGTTGCATTTGACACTCAAGTGTCGGCTGACACGAGCCTTGAGGGGTTAATCTCTCAACGCTACACAACCGCCAAGTGCGGTTGGTACACAAGTTCATACCTATGGTGACAATCGTTTCTTATCGCCCTGGAGGCCAGCTCCATCATCTAGAGCCTGGAAAGAAATCAAGGGGTTTGACTTTGACGGTTGCCACGAACTATAACGTCCAACTACACGGAAACTTGAAAGAGCAAAGGATAAAAAAAAATCTCTCTCTCCTCTCAAACGCATTCTCTGTTTAACCTTTACGCGCGGTCACAGTAGGCCACGTGAAACACTTAAGACATATGTATTTACATATATATAGAAGGTTATAAATATGTGACGATCACTTTTTACAATCACAGTGCGGTTTTCCTCATCCATATACGTATATGATCGCAGGCAAGTCAAAATCCAAAGCCCGAACCATAAAACATATTTGCAATCACATCAACGATTTAACCAAAAGTTCACACACTACACGGGGGTAACTTTAACCATTCCCTGGACTCACACCCCTCACTTTAGCCATACAAACCTCAACCTTAGCGCACCCCTCCAGCAATAAAATACCCAGTACCTTTGTTAAATGGTCATTCAATAAAGTCCGGGTAAAAACACAATAAAACAAATCAAACGACAGGGCTAAAGTCTTTCGGTTGAGTGACAATAATCGGCAAACGACCTGTTTTCAGTGATAACAGAAGATGATCCTTGTAGGATAAAGAATCTAGCCAAAATCTTGAATCAAACGACCAAGAGAACCTATAACACAAGACAGACCAATCCCCAAGCTAGATCTATCAGTCTAATAGAGAATAGTCTCCATATCACGATCTTACTCAAAATCATTCTACTTAACTAAGTCGAAGTCTACCTCTAAGAAAGTGTCCAAGGAAAGGTAGATTTTTGGCAAAATCTCCTCTATATAGAGTGGATCGCCAGAATCGTCACCTAGGAAAATATAATCTATCTCCTTTAAACTAGGAAAATTTCGGCAACGCTTCCCGTAGGAAAAATATCTTTTCAAAATTTATACTAACTCTAATATAAAGACTGAAATGTTTTCTAACTCTTGGAAAGTCAAATTTTGTCTAAATCCCTGAATTAGTAAAAATTTGGGCAGCACTCCCTTTATAAATGGAGACTTCTCAAATTTATACTAAGTCGGATGCAAACTCAAAACAAAATTCGACTTTAACTAAGACAAAATTTAACTAACTTTTTAGATCTGTAAAAATTTGGGCAACACTCCCTTTAGAAAAGGTACTTCCCATATTCATACAAAGCTAAGTTCAAAACCTAAAATAACTTTGACTTCTCAAGATCCAATTTTGTCGAACTCCTTGAATTAATAAAAATTTGAGCAGTACTCCCTTTAGAAAATGAAACTTTACAGATTTTTACTAAGCCATATATAAAATTTCGACAAACTGAAACTTTGAAGAGTCAAAATATGACTAACTCTTTGGTTTTGTAGAAATTTCGACAACGCTTCTTGTACAGAAAGTGACTTATCAAGATTTATACAAGACCGAATATAACAAATGATCCAAAAAAATGCAGAAATTGACCTAAGTAAAATAAACCTTAACTCAGAAAATGCAAGAATTGAAACTAACTCTTATGGCTCTAGCACGTGGCGAGCAACTAGAACAACTACCTGTCATACGAAAGCTCATACTAAGTAATGATCGATTTCACCCACATGCAAGGCCAAACCACATTGGTATGTACTCTCACCAGCCCCAAGTCAATTCACATACGATACTTCATGAAAACCCTCACATGATTCATCCTTTATGCCTTACTTACATATGGCATGGTGCTAGATCATCCAACTTAGAAACAATGTCTAACATGCCTTTAAAATATACACGAACAGATTGCACAACTACTTTCTCTTCTTTGCGCATATGACTATACCATTTAGCTTAGAAACAATGTCTAGTCACCTTGAACTATTTAATAGTCAAAATTTAATAATACTTTCAATTATACTTCGTAATTTTTCTTTTTTCTTAATGATATGGCTTAGCGCTAGACCATTCAGCTTAAAAACAATGTCTAATTGTCAGTTCTCATGCAAGTATAAATAAAGTACTTCCTGTTATACTCAGTTTATACTTATGTGCGTGGCTTTCAGGCTAAACCATTCAACTTAGAAACAATGCTTAGCCTTAGACCATAAATCCTCCCCCAGAATGAAACAAAAGATTGAACCCTTCAGTCAGGCAAGCCCTCAAAAATAAACAGAGCAACCAGACCATTCAGCTTAGAAACAATGTCTGACCCTTTACAAAAATAGTTAAATAAACATAGTCCTGGGTCATTCAGCTTAGAAACAATGCCCAGTCCTTGGTTGACCCGGTTAAATACATGCAAACTGCCTTCCTCCCATCTTCCTCCAGTTCATCCCTCCATCTGCTTTGAGCCAAAATAAAGAAAAACTTAAACTTCACGCATGCATTAATTTCATTTAATCTGATTAAATACTGAACGAAAGCAAAATCATAGGGGAACACATGCATCCAACAATCAAACTTAGAGGGGGATAGTCGAACAGGGAGATAGTCAAGCAGGGGTATAGTGGGTTCATACAGATAGAAAGATATAACAGAGATTTCGTCAAAACGGACATTTTTTATTTTTTGTACGAAATTGAAAGTCCACTCTGCAGCAAAAATTTGATGAAATTTTGGGTAGGGCGTTCTGAAAACGCCCTACCCCCTTGATGTTTTTGGACTCAGCCAGAGTCCAGATACATGCAGGGGGGTACGGCGTTCTGGAAACGTCGTACCCCCCTGCATGTATCTGGATTCTGGCTGAGTCCAGAAACATCGAGGAGGTAGGGCGTTTTCAGAACGCCCTACCCAAAATTTCATCAAATTTTGGCTGCAGAGTGAACTTTAAATTTCGTACAAAAAATAAAAAATGTCCGTTTTGACGAAATCGCTGTTATATACCTGTCAGTTCCCTGCCTCCAGAACCTTGTCTAGGTTCCGACAGAGTTCCCACAATCGGTGGGTGGACTCCCAACAGAGTCTTGCTGCAGTCCTACGGGTTGCAATCCCGCCTTCCGCCTTCCTCTCAGAACAGGATTAGACTTAGAGTAAGAAGGATAGAAAGAAGGGGTTTCAGACGCTCGAGATACAAGAGAGGGACTGACTCAACTCCCAGGAGAGGGCCTTGATATCTCGATTCGCCCGAGGGCCCGCAATGGTGGTCAAAATTCACAGCGGCTCGGCCAAAATAAAGTCAATTCCTAATTGCGGACCTTCTTCGACAACCCCCTACTCGCAGCAAAGATCTGTCGCACCCCCCTCGTAGCAGCAACAAAACATAACGAGGTGACAATCAATAATGCGCAAGTACAACGTTACATAACTGTCAAGTGAAAAGGCATCAACAAGTCACCTAAGACACCACAAGTGTGGTTTTTTAGGTTGCTGGTGAACTCGTCCTTCGGAGGCCTGTTCCAACTGTAGATGTGATCGGGCCACACAATTGAATACAGCCTGTTGCTTCCCCTTATCCATTTGGCTACAGGCAACGTCCACCTATTATTTGCCTCTAAGCAACAACGCGCACACACATGTAGAACCGCCCTTCTTCGTGTTTTATTCCAATGGCGGCACTACCGCAACAGTACACAACGATCCAAAGTGTGCATAGCAACAAGGTACGGTGCAACGCACTTCCTAGGCACAGCGTAAGTACAGTTTGTGTCATAAAAACACAGCGTGTAATAGCCAGATACAGTGGTCGCGACCCTACGACCCCAAAACACAATAATTGTTCTCAAGATATCAACAGATTAGCTCTTGAAGTAAACTGCATCAACGCAATGACGTCCACAACTTGAAATAACGACCATTCGTCAAAATGAACATTTTTTATTTTTTGAACGAAATTAAAACTGAGTTTTTTGGCCGAAAACTCATCAAAATTTGATGTTCCTAAGGGTCCAGCGTTTTACAAACGTTGGACCCCCTGGATGTACATGGACCTAGCTTGAGACCAGGCACCTCCATGCACGACTGCCTGGATTTACCTGGTCTCAAGCTAGGTCCATGTATAGTCAGGGGGTCCAGCGTTTTACAAACGCCGGACCCTCAGGAACAACACATTTTGATGAGGTTTGGGCCAAAAAACTCGGTTTCAATTTCGTTAAAAAAATAAAAGATGTCTATTTTGACGAAACGACACTTAAATGCAGTTGTCAGCACAACCTCCGCCACTGCAGAAAGAGCACAGCGTTGTCAGTAATTTCAGGAGTCCACTGTTTAGGCACGATTGTCTGAAGTTCAAACCGCCGGATTCAACAGGCCAACCTCACCGTACTGTCAACAGTACCGGATATAACCGAGTTAGTACTGCACTGCACTAGTAATCCTTACTCATTAGGTCGCGGCACGATAGTTCTGCTTTATTCTTTTTGCCCAGGTAAGCTCTCCTATCCCGCTGCTCGCCCTGCGGCACTTCAATCGATAAGATGAGTAGTCCCTCACGTGTAGGTAAGTATGCAAGTCCTACGGCTTGCTTCCTTCTGCAATGCTCCAACGGGATGAGCCGCGCACAGGCCAATCGGCTTAGCCTGTACCTTCCGGATGATCTATTATAACTTCACTCAATAGTGAACTGCGTCGCCAGCTAAGGAGTAAATTTGTTGCCCTTTCGCAATGGTAAGTTTTCCTCCTCCCCTTCTCGCCCCGCCTTCCCTCGATGTGCTTGGCCCGTAATAGTGGCCAAGTTCATTCTATTTTGTAACTTACAAGGGCGGGCGCAACCGTGAACTCCGTCGCCGCAGGCTCCTTAGCAGGCTTGCCTCTTCGAAAGCCCACATCAATCCGATCAGGTAGGTATGTTCCATTCTTCACCAATCCTCACCTCTTTCTTCTAAGCCGCATCCCACCAAACTAAACGCGTGAAGAGATAAGGGTGGCCATGTCCATCGATTGGATAGACAGAATCTGCATGAATCTTCCATTAGAACATGGAAAGATTCATTAACATTTCGAAAGTCTCTCTTTTTCGGGGGCAACACTCACCGTTTTTAGTGCAAAATTTGTCGACCAATCTTGAAGTCCGAGCTCAGCATCGGACTGGTCGTCCCTCAAAACCTACTAAATGAGTTCTCTCTCGCTCGCTTGTGTCTGAGCGAGCGATCCAACCTTCATCCTTGCCATGTCTGCTTCACCTCGTCACACTCATTACGCATTCCGTTTTCTTCACGCATCCCAATCCTTTATTAACTCTTAATCTATCATTGGATTCGCCCACCTCAAAAACCTTAATTTAGCATCCTTGTTTATAAAAAACGGTCTAGGAACGGCCGAGTAAACTAACATTTACTCTTGTTCGTCATCTCTCTTTTCCCGTCGACCATTCCTGCGCAGCCTATTCCTGTTATTTTTCCATATCTACTAACCCAAAGGCCAAATCAACCTCGCAAATCGAGTCGCACCGCATCTAAGCCTCAATTTTGCATCTCTACTCGCTCGATTGCACAAAGGAACGAGCGAGAAATCTACTTCCTACTGCGTGCTGCCTCGCTTCCCAACCATCTCCGACCTTGTCACGCATGCACCCTGTGCGCTTTCCCATACCGGTTCACTCCCTTATTTCACTTCGCCCGCTCACCCTTACCTCGTCCGCAGTCCGGCCTTCCGCCCTGTCGTCCTCCTCTCTTTGCTAGCTCCGACCTACTGCGCTCGGTAGTCGGAGATCCCTCAGCGCTATACTGCACGCTTCCCCGTACGTCACACCGGCGTTGCCTGATACAATCAGCAGGTTGGTGGTCATGGAGGCCGAGCTCCGCTAAGGAGTGTGCGCTCACTCACCTGCAGAGTCGAGCAACCCCTGAAGGTGGATTGCAGTGATACGCACAACCTATGCCCAACTGCTGCGGGCCTACTCTGCCTCTTCGAAGAGTGGGAAGGCACGGGCCCCCGCCGTACCACCCAAATGAGGACCATAAACGGAGAAGGGCTCCATGTGGCTAGCCCCCGCAACCCATGGCTGGCCCCTGTGTATCCGCCCTAATGCACCCGGGCACGGTCAACCATCTTGTGTGCCCCAGGGCCACACTCACACTCATGCCCCCTTTCATAACAGATTGTGGTTGGAAGACGGCGCACCTGCCAAGGGCGCCCACAACTACGTTCCTCCTACGGCGTGGCCCCGAGCACCCACCAGCCCGAATGCACGTTGACCTCCGTGGTCCACGTTCAGACACGGCGGGGTAGAAAGCCCCTCGCCAACATACCGACCACGCAGGAACTTGTAGCTCAACCTAAGGATGTGAGCTCTCAAGGTCCTCGACTGCTGTGACGACTTCTAAAACCAGCGCCTCATCTGAGCCAAGAAATGTCGATGCATAATAGGTAATAATGGTACAATAATAAAGTAAGTAAATATCTAAACTTTTAATCGTCAGAATACGACGAACGAGGGAAAATTGAGCCGCTAGCACCACTCGACTCTGCTGATGGCAAAACCAAGGGGGATAGCCCCGTCGGGCCCTACGGTCCCTTCACGCTACTCTGATATCCCGCGTCGTCGCCACCCGATCTCGATCCCTGAATCTCTTAGATGAAAGTCCGATACCGTAACCAATAGTGTTAGGCCCAAGGTTGGGTCTAGTATCAATGGACACCTAAATAAACGGATATTGCGCGACGCGCAGACCTGCCCAAACATTTTCAAAGTCACATTGTTGTCGATGTCGTCCTCTGCACGTACGCATAAGTCGTAGGCAAGCACAATCAGTCAAGGAAACATAATCTTTTTCATTCTAGTTTAATCTGAAATAAAAATCTGGTCGGCGATCAATGTCGGTTTCCAACAATCATCGAAAGCGAAAGAAATCATGCGCGCCTTAAGTCTGCGCGCCCACTCACTCTCTACTCTAGTTAACCATCCAGTTAACGTAAACCTCAGACACCGCCACACCTCGCGTGGTAGTATACTTCAACTTCAAACCAAACTTATTTTCTGTCACTTGCAAAAAAACAGGGCGGATACCCTTGTAAGGGTATTCGCACCGACAATACGCGCATGAAAAACCCTGCTTCGTGAAGCGCCTTGCAGTCCAAGAACCACCCCCACACATTTCCACGCCAACGGTAACGGTGGAAGGCCATTGGGGGCCCGTCGGATACTGGAGGCCAGCCATGTCTGCCCAATGGACCACGGACGAGTTGTGCACCAACATCGACTTCAAATTTTCCTGTCGGTGCTCGCTCCAGAATACCCCGTCAATTGCGGCTCCTTGAACCTGAGGGACCTCGTGAGGACCCTTTGAATCCAATGACGTTTTGGCTGGGGATTCTAAGGAATCCAAGGAAATCTATCGGGAGAATTTTCACATTCATTAAAGGAATTTGGTGAATTAGGACGCGGTGTAACGAGGCCGATTTTCTAAAAATCGGATTTCCAAGGAGGGTCTAACGAGGCCCTAAAAGCGCACACAAGACAGAGAGAGAGAGAGAGAGAGAGAGAGAGAGAGAGAGAGAGAGAGAGAGAGAGAGAGAGAGAGAGAGAGAGAGAGAGAGAGAGAGAG
>BFEA01000020.1:4631471-4644060 GCA_003427395.1 Chara braunii | reverse complement strand
TGTGTGTGTGTGTGTGTGCGTGTGTGTGTGTGTTATGCGCGCATGGTCATCGGCCGTGAAGAAGGAACTTCCGCACCTGCTCTAACCATCGGGTGTACTCCCTCTGCTCCTTATCCCTGACACTTTCAACGACATATGCCGCAAGTTTGCCGTCAATTCCCCGAACTTTCAGGTAATCTTCAAACGCGGTCTTCACGTTATTATCCAAAGCGTTGTAGTCGGGCCCATCATAGGCAATGCTCTTCGTCTCAACATCATCTGCAACTTGGAGCGAGAGGAAATCGACAGCCACCGCCTCGCCATCTGTCGAACACTGGAATTCGAGCTTAGGGCCGTTCATGCTCTTGGTAACGGTGACAGTGAAGCTGATGGGAGAGGGCGGTGGTGCCATGTCTTCCTCCTCTTCGTTGATCTCATCATCTTCCCCTCCTCCCATGAAATCCTCCGGCTGCACATAGATCGACACCTCGATGTCTTCCTTCCCGAAGGATCGTCGCAGGATGATCCCATTCGCTCCAGGCTTATCCTGCAGAGTAAAGGGGGCAGGAGGCCCTCTCTTCACAGCAGGAAAGGGCTTATAGTTCTGCACTTCGTAATCATACTCAGTCCGGAGCACCTCTGCAAGATGGCTATCTACCCCCGATGCGACGGCCGCAGCAGATGAAGACATCCATCGAGATCGAGTGGGTGAGGTTAATCTACATTGCGACGATAACTTGGGCAAAAGGGACAACCTGGGGGTAACGGTGGTGGCCTCAGCGGCAGTGGCGATGGCGGCGGGAGCGGCGCAACGGCCATATGCTTCCAAGCTCGAGGATCGTGATTGCCACGTGGCAATTGATCGTAGCTGGGAGAAAAAAGACTGAGACGATGGGTAGGGTGAGGGACCGGCTCGCGATCCCGACAAGCACCAATGACGACACCTAGAGAGCGACGAAGAGGACGTGGTGGAGGAAAAGGAGGAATACGGAGAGGGGGGGAGTGCCCATCCACAGCGCGCCAATGCTCTTGATGACCCGTCCGCCAACTTCTTAATCAGCATCTGTTGCTTCATTTCTGGACAAACACACAATACGTGTCTACCTTGTTTTCCCTCCTCTTTGCTGTCTTCGGCTATTCGATTTTATCGAACGATCTTCCACACACCAAACGACCGATCAGATGATTGACTGATTGAACAATTAGTCGACAAATTGATCGGAATTAATTGAGAAAGTGGTTGATTGATCGATGTTTCAATTGAGCAATCAGTTGATTGATCTATCCGATGATTGACTCGGTTGATTTGACCTACTTGACCAATCAATCGGTCAGCCAAATTGGTCTATGGCCCATCAAGTGCCCAACCCATCAAATCGAGGAATCATCAAATTGATTGATGAACCAATCACATCATCATCAACCATTCAACAAAATCATTGAGCAATCAATCAATTGATCAATCAATCATATAAAGTAGACCAATCACAACCAATCGTCCGATTGTCCTTTACAAAACCATCATCCAACCAATCAAGCCCCCCCCCCGACCCTGCCTGGCTTGATCAACGTCAAGATAGAATGACGTTTTTTTTTTTTTTTTTAATGTAGAATGACACATCAATTAGTCCAATCATCAATGGACAAACTGAGAAGTCAATTAGTCCGATCAGCAATTAGAACGACACTGGTTAATTCAATCATCAATTAAACCACAGAGGAAATAACATGTCATCAGAGAGAATGACACGTCGATTGATTGATTGATTGCTCGATCATCTGCACTCCGACCTGCCTCCTGCTGCTGATTCTCTCAATTAATTGATGCCACCTCAGCACGTCGTAGCCCTCCCCGCTCGTTTAGAAATCAATCCACCTTCCTCTCTGCAGATTGACTCTGATCAGTCGTCAAAATCGGATCTTTTTTTACCTGTAAGAACAAGAGTTTTTCCAAAATGCAGAAGGGAGAAATTCAGTGAGTGTGAGCGAATGTACAAAATGCGGGGGGAAAAAAAACATTGCATGCAAAATTGCAAAAAAAAGAAGGGTGTGCCAGATGAGAAATACGTTTAAAAAAAGAAAGAAAATGTTACGATCCTGGTCAATTTCAAAGTACAAACTCGTGAGAAAGCACAATGCCGTCCAATTGCAAAAATAAATGAATGAACTTGAGAGGAGAGAGGGAAAGAAGAAGAAGAAGAAAGAAAGAAGAAGAGGAAGAAGACGTCCCCTCTTATGCAAACAATAAATAATAATAAAATGATGAATGGCAGAACCAGAATCAATGTCCAAATCCCTCTTCTACTGCCAGCACAACTTCAGGAGGTCCACCATAGCCATGGCCGCCCTTCTCCTTCCTCTTCATAGGCCAAGGCTATGGCAGACTACTAGGGCCCTGCCCTGACGTGCAAAAGACACCACAAAGCGGCTACGGCTGCTTCCACTCCGGCCGCCATGCCTGACTCTGCCTCGAAGCTTTGGTGTAGCTCTACCCCAACAGGGGCCTTCCAGATGCAGCGCCCACCAAGGTGATGAAGATGGCGTCCACCTTCGCCAGGTAAGTATCCCTGGCGCTCCCCTCTCCTAGACCCTTCTTCCTCCTCCTCCTACCCGAGCTCCTCCACCATAGCCAAGGTGGAGAGCTGGGCACCCTTCTTCCCCACACAGCGCTGCACACTAGCGCTGCTCCTCCAGCACTCCCGCAGCGTGATGTCCAAACTTGCACGCAGTAAAATGAGGAGGAGGAGCGAAGCGTGATGTCCAAACTTGCACGCAGTAAAATGAGGAGGAGCAGTTTCGCTCCTCCTGGAGATACAGTGGGCTACTTGCCTCTTGGGCAGTGACTTCCAGGCCGCATGGCCTCCAAGCAACCGGTACCTCCTCCCTTTCGGAGGGAAACATCATTGCAGACTCTGATATCGCCCATACAGGCCCTAGACTCAAGACTACTTGGACTGGTACCCGCCTAGACCTAGCCTACGACCACTGGGCCTCTAAAAATGCCGACTTTGGCTTCTTCTGCTCGGCCTACAGTCCCCGACACATCCACCGCTACTTGCGTGGTACCGGCCTACCTGCTACTTGAGTGTTTTTCCGCTGCTCTAAGTGTCGCGGGCCTACCCCCCCTGCACTTGAGTGTTTTCCCCGCTGGAATCCTCAATGTCACAGCCACAGGTAAGTACCGGCCCTTTGGGCCTCCCGAACAAACAAGTTCCCTGGCGGGTCACACACACACACACTCAAGCCGACAAGCATTCAGACAGGCACACAGACCAGCAAGCACGCACACAGACAGGTCCGTGTTTGGCAGGTCCTTACAAAAAAGGAAACTTACAAAAAAGGAAAAGGGCATCGCTGCGCCCCATCATCAATTGAGGACTCAGTGAACACCAAAAATTGACACAATTTGCTTAGAAAACCCTGTTGAAGGTGGATTTGGGCAGCGGCTGTGTGGCGGCGTCGCACCGGCAAAGCGGATTGGATGTAACGCCTGAATCTGGACGTGTCTGTGGAGACGGTACGGAAATCGCGATTGGTCTGCTTTCTTGCATCTATGCATAAAACGGATCGAGATTCAGGCGCTTAATCCAATCCGCTTTGCTAGTGGGACTTCGCCCCGGGATACAGAGCGTGGTTAGTTAGATAGTTAGGTTCCATGCAAAGGCAGTCCTCCGTTTACGAGTGTGTCAAATATGTGCGACCTCAGTGTGTGCAGTGCCCAGTCCAGTGGCGATCAAATCCGCATATAGGGAGGGAACCCCCATCACCTTAGTTTGGTGAAGTGATGACATAAACCGGACTGATGCTCCCCCGGAACGGATATGGAGCGAGAACTGTAAGGTCCCGTCTTTCTATAAAGGAGAAAAAAGAAAAAGGAGGAAGAAGGCCACAGCAGAAATGGACGTTGGTGCGAGATTCCTGTGAGAATTCTGACACGGTAAGCGGCCGGATGATCTCGATTGCTTTCCATCTGTGACTTTGTTTTGATGAAGGGCCTGCACGATGACGTCAACCCAGCCATCCATTCTGGGACTTAATCCAAGCGGCGGATAGACGACCCTCTTCACACACCACACTTACGAGGAGCGAGCCGGGCCACCGCTGATTGCATATTCGCCGGCGCTTCACGAATGGTCATCGGTACCAGCGCTCTTGGCTGCATCAGCAGTGGTAGTACCAATTCATGCCACCACACCATCACATTTGCACTGTGCACGTGCCACATGGCTGATCCATGCTCCGACAGCTGATGGAGGTGACAAACGTGACGACAGGTGATCGCACGGCTCTGGCAAAACGATCCCTGTCAAGCTGCCTCACAGTATCGGTCGAGTAAGTGTTTAATCGAGCGACGGCAAATCCACACTTAGCAAGGCCTTCCCCTCTAATTCATGGCTAGTTTCTACTGACGCTGGGTGGAGTACCTACTTTTTTGGCTGACGACAACTGGCAACAGCAGAGGCCGCAGAAGAAGGAGAGGGAGAAGATGGGTCCGCAGGAGGAGAAGGAGAAGATGGGTCCGCAGGAGGAGAAGGAGAAGATGGGTCCGCAGGAGGAGAAGGAGAAGAGGTGGAAGAGGGAGAAGGAGAAAGATCTGGCAAGGGCACGTCTGCACCAAAATACGCCCCTTGTGCCTTTGACAGTTGAAACCCGATGGCTAACGGTTCTCCCTCACTGTTCAATCCCTGTCTTGTTGCTGCTGCAGCTGCTGCATCTTTCTTTCTTTCTTTCTTTCTTTCTTTCTTTCTTTTTTTATGCAGCTGCTGCATATGAGTATGTGAGAATGACACTGAAGAGCAGCGTACACATGGCGCAAAGATGCGCCCAAACCACACAGGAAAACAAAGTCGTATAATATATCGGCGACAATTACAACAGCCCTCTACTGTCACCGTATGCATCCACGGTCGACGCTTCAACGCTCACTCACCACCGGCATAATATCTCCAGTAGAGCTCACGTTAGCATTGCACATGAGTATGTGAGAATGACACTGAAGAGAAGCGTACACGAGGCGCAAAGATAACTGCTTCGACCACCTACATGTAGTACAAACAGCCTTTTCGTTAAAACGGACGCTTTTTTTTTTTATATTGCCTGAACGAAATGGAAACCTACTTATTTGGCCCTAAGCATGTCACCATCTGAAAATGCCTGACCCCCTTGGATGTACCTGGACTTCAGTCAAGTCCAGACGGACCCCCTCAGGGGCTAAAACGCTGACATTTTGGGGCTAAATAAGCAGGTTTGCATTTCATTCAAAAAATATAAAATGTCCGTTTTAACGAACTGGCTGCTTAAGGGAGAATTTTAGTGCGACCGTACTACAAATTTAACGCGGCTTTTTCTTGCAGCACAAGTGTGGGGCCTGCAGAACACTGCATGATAAGCACAGGGTAAAAACTTAAAAAGACTTAAAAAAAGAAAGATAAATACAGAGTCAAAAAACAGCAGCCGGACGTGTTGGAATAGAAGGAGAGATGGGAGGTGGAATTGGGCAGGAGTTTGTGGGAGGGAAGAAAGAAGAGAAGGCACAGGAAGACGTGGGAAGAAGAAAAAGGAGATGGTACAGGAAGATGGAGTGGAGATGGGGAGAGTGCGAGAGGGAGAGAGACAGAGGAGAGGCAAGGAGAGCGAGAGAGTCCAGCGCAGGAAGACAGGCACGGGAGGGAGGGAGAGTGCAGTGGACGAGGACAATGAGATGGATACAATGCGCCTGAGAAAGGGGAGACTCAGACAGAGCGGAGAGGGGGAGTGTGGGATGCTCAGACACTCCACAAGTGCCCTTCAGGCCCGATATTGGACCAGGGGGCCGAGGTCGCACAACCCATATCTTTGGGCGTTCTCAGGGTCATGGCCACGATTTTGCGCCTAGCATTAGACTCCCGGAGGTCCCACGACCCATATTTTTGGGCGTTCTCAGGGCCATCGACACGATTTTGGGCCTAGCATTAGGAACGACAAGCTGTAGAGGTAGGTGGTTTGTCAGTTTGTGGAGTGAGTTGTTGTTTTTCTTTTTTTTCCTTTTTTTGGTGGAAAAGGCAAGGCTCCTCCTATTCTGGGGAGCAGCAGTCCGGTGAGGGGACTTCATTTATTTTATTTCCTGCTATTTTTATGATTTTTCAGACTGTTTTTGTCAGTTACAGGTTTGTTTTGTCTGGTCTGCGAATGTGTCCTTTGGAGGGTTTTTTTTTTTTTTTTTTTTTTTTTTTTACAATGAAAACAAGGGGGAAACAATTTGGACCATTTCTCGATTTATGCGTGCCATCCTTGAAAGCGCAGGGGCCATGCTAATCTTCTCTGTATCGTTCCAATTTTAACGGATGTTCCGAAGGACTCGTTTGGACTTTGGATTGTCTGAAGAGCCACCTGTGGTCTTTTCTTCTGTTTCCCGGAGGAGCTGAGATATCTTTCGGGGCTGCGGCCCAGTTTCGGCCATTTCTGTACCTAGACATTTTTCTCAGGCTCTCTGCGCAGGAGATGATGGGTAATGGTCCCAGTCTTTTTCCAGGTTGTTAGTTGAGGACATCCCGGGCTCGATTTGTGTGCGAGTAAAAAAGTGGACTCTTTTTCTTGTAACAAAAAAACAAAACTAAAAAAAAAGAAAAAAAGAAAAAACAGGCGCTTGTCCCTGGTCGGATGGTCGGACCAGCTGTGGTAGCGGTTGGCCATTTTCCAGGCCCAGCAAACTTTCCTCCGCAGGTGGGCTGGACCAGGTTTTGTCCTGCAGCTGTGGTACACCCCTTGTCCTATTTTGGACACCCCTGCTGGATTTGCAGGGAGGCATGGACATTGAGTAGGGACCCAGGCAGGCCGTTTTAAGGGGGGAATGCGGCGGGCTGGACCAGGTTTTGTCCTGCAGCTCTGGTCCACCCCTTGTCCTTTTTTGGACACCCCTGCTGGATTTGCAGGGAGGCATGGACATCCAGTAGGGACCCAGGCAGGCCGTTTTAAGTGTGGTTGCGGCGGGCTGGACCAGGTCCTGCCCTGCAGCTGTGGTGCACCCCTTGTTCTTTTTTGGACATTCCTGCTGGATCTGCAGGGAGGCATGGACATCCGGTAGGGACCCAGGCAGGCCGGTTTCAAACCACCAGTACTTTGCCCAGGTATCTATGCCGAGCCTCCAAGCAGCCAAGGTATTTTTTTTGGGACCATTTCTCAATTTATGCGTATCATCCTTTTTTTTTTTTTTTTGTGGAAAGCATGTGACTTTTATTCCAAAGATATATCATACCGAGGCCGGGGACCTCACAATTCGACCCGGAGTTAACCTGGCAGCCTCAGCCAGTTTCGCTTGCAAGTCAGGCTCGAACCACCCGACTATCCTATATTCGCCAACCTCCTTGGTGCTGGAAACCGGGTCCAGCGTCCGACTCTCTTAGGCTTTCCAAAAAAGTAAACATGAAGCTCAGATAAAAAAGGGGAAACTTGTCAAACCTAGCTTTCGTCTGTCCCTGAGCTCATACCCCTCTCTGCGAACAGGCAGAAACTAACTGTCAAGCCCTGACTCTGAAAATACCCAAACCATAAAGTGTCAGGCCTGACCTTGTATAAGCCAACTCGAAAATAGCAACTTGTCCTCGTCAGAAATTGTCACAAAAACTTCCTTTTCTGTCCAGACTTTTCTAAACCAAGGGATGCCCCCCCCTGCTCTTCTCCTGGATCTCTTCCAATCCGCCAAGATAGTGAGTCTCAGTGTTTGCTTGATCATACATATCTGCTGCTGCAATGATAACAGTTCTTCCTTGAAGACCGAAGCATTCCTTGCCTTCCAGATTGTCTCCATCACTATTCCCCTACAAACCAATGCTGCATACCCCCACTGCCCTTTCCATTTACCATTATCGGGAGGTATTGCATGCAGGATCCAGTCATCACTCCATGCCCAACTCTGACCTACCTTCGCATCCCAATTGGTTTTCCACCATAGCCAAATTTCATCTGCGAGTGGGCATAATAACCACACATGTTCTGTAGATTCCCATCCCCATTTGCATCTTGAACAGGTAAGACAACTCCATCCCCCTAGATTGTAACCATAGAGCAGACGGCGTCAGGCCCATAGACTAGGTCCACATTAGACTCACCTGTCTCTGAGATGGGAGCTTCTTCAAACGTTTCCACAGTTCCTGAAAATCAGGTGGGGGCTCGCTTGACCCATGCGACTTTTGAAATCTGCGCTCAGCTATGTATCGAGGGTTCAATCTCTTTTGACGACGCTGAGCTACTCCAATCTTGGTAGTGTAGCCGCATAGGGGGTATGTCTTTCTCTCCCCTTCTTTCCATCCATACAGTACCGGTTCGACTATATAGTCCAACGGGCAACCTTTTAACAGTTGCACCTGATTCTTCTTCCCCCCACCTCCTTCCCATACCCTTACTTCAGGGAGTATGCTCGTGGTTGCTACCGTTGTCTCCATTTCAAATTTGAGTGAAATCTCCTCATTTCTAGATGCTTCCTTTCTCCACTGCTCCACTCGCATGCCTTGTCTCAAATCCGGCCCCAGAATTCTCACCACTCTGTTGTTACCCTCAGGGTGTTCTAACCAAGCACCTACAGTATACTCCGCCTCTGCTTTTAGCAGACTCCTCCACTGAGGGGGGACAGACGTTACGATTGACTGATAATGAACCTCCACTTTATGGAGTCTGGGTAGCCTCTTCCTTACCTCCGTTGGTTCTAGCCAGTCCTGTTTGGTCTCATCCCAAATGTGACGAATGAGGTAGACTCCCTTCTCTAACCATGCTTTAGCAAACTGGCCTGCCCCGCTAGCTGTGGCAAATGGCTGGCCAGAAGGTTGACAGATCAGATCATTGTCAAACAGACATTGATTCAATATTTCTAGTTTCGTGGTAGGTTCCTTCAGTCTGCATGGTTTGACTTTACTCCAAGATTTCACTATGCCTGACCAGAGTCTTGATTGCAGTCTACGCTGCACCAAATTAGTCTGCACAAAAATGCATACCCATACGCTTTTTGCATCTGGCAATGCCCACTCCTTCATTAAAATGTATTCTGCTAATACAATCCATTGCTTGTGGTAAGATCTGAAAATTGCTTGAATCACCCATTTCGTCAGTAAGGCAATATTCTGGTCCCTAGGATCAAGCAAGCTTAATCCTCCCTCCGATCTTGGCAGACAAATCGTGTCCCAGGCTGCTTTGATAATGAAACCCGCCTCCTGCTTTAATATGCTTATCATCCTTGTGCAGGGGCCATGCTAATCTTCTTTCTCTGTATTGTTCCAATTTTAACGGATGTCCCGAAGGACATAAAGGCCGTTTTGAGGCCTCCAGCATTCGGAACCAGGACTTTGGCCAGTGGATCTTCCAAAAGAAGAAGAAATGTCCTAACGACAATTTTGTCATTGCATTATACAGGTGGTGCCCGAGCCTCACGCCACTGCTCAACATTGGACACGAATCTGAACACTTCTGGGGACCACAAAAGATTGGACCGATGGAACACTTGGAAAGCATTTGGACCATTTCTGGATCCAGAGAGAGACGGGGAGATGTCGTAGTCGTTAGAATGTGAGAATATGACAACTGACGAATTCCGTATGTTGTAGTTGGTCGAATCCGCCGGGACATCCATTAAAATTGGAACCATACAAAGAAGAATAGCATGGATCCTGCGCAAGGGGATGACACCCATTCATCAACACATGGTCCGAAGTTAAGAAGAAGAAGAAGAAGAAGAAGAAGAAGAAGAAGAAGAAGAAGAAGAAGATGAAGACAAAGACGAAGAAGACATGGAACTTGTGATGGGCTGAGCTTGACTGGCTGCAAAGTGGGACTAACTGTGGGACTAACTGGAAGAGTGGCTTTACTGGAAAAGTGGGACTAACTGTGGGACTAACTGTAGGACTAACTGGAAAGTGGGACTAAATGTTGGACTACTGTCTTAACCGGAAGAAAACGTACGTACGTTGTATACGAATACAACAACGTACGTACGTTATAGAACGAGTTTTAGGGTATTTCTCCCAAGACCCTCGGACAATCTTTGTATTGCAATTTTTCACATGTTTTTTTTCCTGATTTCTTTTTTTTTTTAATCAAAATTCAGAGAACACTTTAAAATGCCCTAATCAAAAGATATCTGTATTCCTGAATTTCGTTGTGAATTTCGACATCACCCTCACAAGATATTTGATATTTTGCAAAAGTTGTTTGTATTGCAATGTTATGTTTTACAATTTGCAAAAGTTCGAATACAACGTACGTTGTATTACGTTATATTCAACAGAGTACGTTCTATTCGGGGGGCAAAAAAACAGTGATTTTAGAGAACCCGTTTTTTTTTGGAGGTAGGTTGAATAGAACGCAGGTATCTTTTTTGGGGTTTAAGACAGAAAAAAAACCGTGGATCGTCAGGTGCGTTTCTCCTTCGGGAAAATTAACCAAAGGTGGATTTAAAACAATAATAGGAAAACAAAACACACGATCTAGGCTACCAGAGTGGCCCGGGACCAGTTGCCCGGGCGAGCCAAAAAAATAAATAAATAATAATAATTGTTTTTATTTTATTTATATTATTTTAAATTTGGTAAAGAATTTCGATATGACCCTGAGGCAATAGTTGTTCAGTTTATTTTTCAGCGTAACATTTTTTTTTTCCAGAATTTTAGTTTTTTTTTTTTTTGGGACCCTCTCTGGTCCTTCCTTGCATGGCCGGGCAGCCCGGGCAAACACGTGACCCAGGCGGCCCGGCTGGTAGCCTAGGTCATTATCTATATCCTACTTTTTTTTTTTTTTTTGTAATCCTATAGATTCGTCTGATTTATTGTAATCACGTGACAGATCATTTACTCGATGCCTCTCGTTTCTCTGTTATTTTGGGGGTGGGCTCTTTTTTCTGTCATTGACGCCCCCCTCAAAGTCTTCCGGAGGCAGCTCCCACAGAGGGGCAGGTGGTCTTTGACAGGCAAAGCAGCAATGAGAGACTTACCCGAAAAAGGGATGTTCGCAGATATCGGTTTAGTAAAAAAAAAAAAAAAAAAAAAAAAAAAGCGAAAGAAAGAAATACCTGTAATCCGGTTGCTGAGCACACTCGACACATAAAAGAGCAGAAAAGATGATGAGAAGCAAAACCATTGAAGGCCAAAAATAAAAGAAAATGGTACATTTAATTTTTTTGCTAAAATCAGGCCATGCTCACACTAGGACCTTTTTTTACGTAGTTCTGGAACGAATTGTGACCTGATACATCCAGGTATGGCCGTAAATGCGGTCTGATACATTTGACATAGTGCTAGTAGTGTGAGCACGCCCTCAAACAGACGAGAAAACACAACAACTCTCACTTTTTTTTCTTTCTTCCTCTCTCCCCCTCCCCCTCTCCCCCCCTTCTTCTTAAGACAGGGCGACGGCCTTGAGATATCATCGTGGAACTGACCGGTCTCCGGCAATTCAGAAATTCATTCAATTCCACGACCGGTCGTTAAATCGGGATTCGAACTTCCGTTTGTTATTATATATTGTCACAAAATATCAGAGCGCAAATGCGGGAAAAAAGGGAAAAAAAGAAGAAAAGAAAACCAGGGAAAAATGAATTCAATTTTTTATCTTCTTCCTTATAACTCCCCCTGTTCAGAACCTCTTGCGTACAAGGCCGCCCACGTGGATGTAGGTTGAGCGGCGGCTGCCCCCACCCCCGTGTGTCATATCGACCCACTTGCACACTGCCAAAAGGCAAAGAGGCAAAGAAAAGAGGAAGGAAACAGCCCAAACAAAACAGAACAGGGGGCTACAAAGCAAATCCTAAATGACAATCCTAGATGACAAGTCCCACATGCAAACACCGCCCCCCGCAACTACAGGCCAAACGACGGGACAAGACCCGCCAGGATGTCATAAGACAAGGCATAAAAAAGCTCCGATCCACAGTGTGACAACCAAAAAAAGAAGAGAAGATAATGAAATAAAAACAGTTCATGGGCGTCCCAACTGAGGGCATATTCACGCTAAGACGTTTTCCACTTCTATGTGGACGCAATTGTTTACAGGTGCGCTCAGGCCAATCGGGTCGGAAATGCGGTCATATACATCCAGGAAAGTCCTGGTGTGAGTATGCCCCCCTGCGTTAGCGTTTTGGATATACTAGTAATACTCGTTTGATCGCACACCGAAATTTTCGTACCCATGAACTGTTCAAATATAGACCGGCCTCCTCTCCTTTCATTTTTCAAATGAAATCTTCCATGCCTTCCCCGCCCCCCTCTCCCCCCCCCAAAAAAAAAAGAAATATAGACCGGAGTTCGAATCCAGATGGTGGAACTCGATGAGTCAAACCTGTTGATTTTTTTATTATTTTTTTAATATTTCTGAATTACCTGGGGCCGGTAAGCTCAATGATGATATCTCTAGTCCATCGCCGTTGTTAAAAAAAAGATTTTTTTTGTATTTTCGTATTTATACCTTTCTCGGCCTCTTGGTTTAATCTCTTCGTATTTATACCCATAGTATCTGTTCGGATCGGTTTAATCTCTGATCCGTGGTCGATTGGGTGTGGGGGGGGGGGGGGGGAAGAGAGGGATCGTATTTGAATTCCTATATTATATTTAAGGTAGTTTACGTCCCTGATGGTACACTCTCTCCTTCAGTC
>BFEA01000020.1:4611346-4630326 GCA_003427395.1 Chara braunii | reverse complement strand
TCTCTCTCTCTCTCTCTCTCTCTCTCTCTCTCTCTCTCTCTCTCTCTCTCTCTCTCTCTCTCTCTCTGTGTGTGTGTGTGTGTGTGTGTGTTCGATTCGGGCCTTTCAACATGTGCCCTCCATCCCCCTTTCCGATCTTCTCCCCACCAATCCATTTCCCCCATCTTTTTCTCTCCTTGTCCTGTGTCTGTCGCCTCTCTTCTCCCAGCTTTCTCCACGCCTTTCTCTCCTCCGCTGGGATGGATGCTCTCTTCGAGCTCCTACCCGCCCAGCACTAGATATCTAGTGCTGTCCGTCTTTCTCTCAGATTGACGGATCTGGTTTATATCTTTTCCTCTCTTTCGCTATCTGTCGGTCTTTCTCTCACATTTTTTTGACGCTATCCCTCTCGCGGATTCAAGTCCTTCGTCATTATCCTACCCTCCTTTGTGTGTGTGTGTGTGTGTGTGGCCCGATGGACCAGGGATCAGATATTAAACTGATCAGAACAGATACTACACTTGATCTTAGCCAAAAGGCCGAGAAAGGTATCATTAGGCATTTTTAGCTTTGACGTTCCTGGCCGTAATTTCGGCATTTTCTGAACCGAAATCGTCAAGTCCTACTACCGTCTTTCCCCGTACATAACGCATCTGCGTTGTATTCAAGGTTTCACAAACTCCGGAAATTCGAATAGAACGCATGTGCGTTGCATTTGAAAAAACAAGGGCTGTTCGAATAGAACGCTCATGAGTTGTACTCGAATAAAACTTATAAAAGGCAGCCTATGCGTTGTATTCGTTTACAACGCATATGCGTTATGGTTTGGTTGTTGGGGGGGGGGGGGGGGAAGAGAGACGGTAGCGGGAACCCCCGTTAAGCCCTGACGATTCGCCGAAATTGCGCCCATGAACATCAAAGTTAAAAGGGGGTTATATCCGCTTCCCCCCCTCCCCTCTCTCCACGATTTCGGTCGCCGACCTACATCCTCCTCCTCCCACTTGCTTAAGCATCCTCCCCGAGTCCCCGACAGCTTCCTCTGCCGCTCCACAACGGTTAATCCTTCATACCGGCAATCTTACTTTGCATGCCTCTCACCCACATCGCGGCGACTCTCCTTCTCCTTCCTCTGTCGCCGCATCCCAATCCCAATCCTGACCGACCAAATCCCGACCGGCTCATCCTTCTGATCCCGTATCCCGACCCTCCCATTTCGTCCCTCTGCAAGTCCAACCCCCTTAAGATTTCCACAGCCACCTTGTCACTGTCTCCTCAATTTCTGGACTCAGGCCTCCCACCTTTTCTCCTCCTTGCCTAACGAGTCACCTAACCTTCTTCCCCTACCGTAGTGTTCCCTCTGCCCCTGCCTCTCACACCATTACTACATCATTCATTACACAGCATGATACAGAGTGTGACAACTCAAAAAATAATGCAGTAGAGGTTTTACTCTCAAAGCATTACTACATCATTCATTGCACAGCATGTAGTACCCGAGGGAGCTCCATACTACAGCATGATACAGCCCAGTCCTTCCGGGTACCAGTCGTGCACAAAGCACAAATGCTGTCCCGCTGGCAACATGGCACCCCCACAAAAAATGGAGCTCCAACTCTAAACAATGAATGGAGGGAGGGAGGGAAGGACGGATGAAGGGAGAAAGAGAAAGGGAGGGGGTTGGGGGGGCGGCGATGCCTTTCGCCACGCCGTGAGGGCCGACTGTGAATGGAGCTCTCCACCTCTTCACGGACAACATCGCCGAGAGAGAGCGAGAGAGATGGAGGGGAGGGAGAGGTAAGGGTGGGACAAGAGAGAGAGAGAGAGAGAGACAGACAGAGAGAGAGAGAGAGAGAGAGAGAGAGAGAGAGAGAGAGCATACTTCACCACGCGGCGTGAACTGACCTATTTCGTCTCTGGGCCGCACACAACACTGGTGAGAGAGTGGAGGTCCTACTTGGCACCGCCACCAATAGTCCGCACCCTTCCGTGTCTCCGCATTGAACTTTGGGAACGCGCAGGATAGCTAGGATGGGAACCGGGGGTTCAACAGAGAGGGCCGGGAGGCTGGAGGCTGGAGGCTGGAGGCTGGGCCTACGGCACGGAAAAGACCGGCTGCCCCCACCGGGCCCTTTTTTTTTTTAACACCCACTGGGCCCTTGCCTGACCAGGGGTTTAAATCGCGCTTTCGGGGGGGGAGGGGGAAGGGCTTGGACGTACGGATCCGCCCGCCGTCAGGCTGACGAGTCACAGCCCTAACCCGCTGCCAGCGACACGGAGCTGTTTTTTTTTTTTTTTTTTTTACAGAAAAGAAACTTTTATTGCATGAAAAAAAGGGGAGGCCGGGAATCCCTCCACAAACAACCCGGAGAAGAACAGGTGACAGGCCCACTTGATTAGGGACAGAAATGGCCAAAGCAAGACCGCTGCCCTGACTACATGGCCCATCCCTACAAAAAAAGGAAGCCACACGGCCCAGAAAGCCACACAAACCAAAAGAGACAAACTGTCTACTCCCTACGCTCCTACAAACCTACATCTCCACCTAAAACGGTGGGCTAGGGGTCTATAAAAGATCCCTAAAAGCCAGGGACCCTCCCTCCACGAGTCACAAAAACCTTCTGCCAGCCTCCTGTGGCTAAAAAGCAACCGAGCAGTCCAGGTTGGTCTACACATAACTTTCTGCCAGCCTTCTGCCAGCCTTCTGTGGCTTGAAATTAGAACTTAAATGCTAAAACACGGAACCCCACCAACAGAACAAGTAAAAAGGGACCCAAAAAAACAGCCAAAAGAAACAACTTTCTAATCCTATAGCTGATCTAAAGCATTATTGCCTACAGCATAGACCCCAACGGTCTGATTGCCCAACACAGTGAGTCGCCAGTTCAGAGTAAAATCCATGGATCCAATACCAATCTATGATCAAAGTCAATTGTTGCTAATGAATTGCCTAAGCACCAGGTAGTGAAGAACCATTGAAGACCATGCTCCGCAAAATTTGAGCTGAGAACTCTACGTCTCCTATCCGCTTGAATGGAGCGGCGCAGCAACGGAGACATTGATGCTCTAATCTGCTTATTCGACCATTCATTATCATTGAAGACTCTATCATTGCGGCACATCCAAATGACTGAAAAGACAATAGCACGACACACCTGGGCTACATAGCCCCAACCCGATGACTTCGCACAGTTGTCCGGTAACGCTCCCAACAAGGTCCATTCCTTGGTCCATACAAACTTAGGACCTGAAATACGATTCCAATGGGAAATCCACCATTTCCAAATTTTGTCAGAGGACGGACAGTCCTACCACAAGTGAATGGTGGATTCAAACGCCCAGTGGCATCTGCTGCATTTGAGGTCCACTGTTAAACCCTTTTGTGCGAGCCACACCGCCGAAGGAGTAGCGACCATCGACACCAGCCATAGTATGGACGTCTGTCTTTGACATGGAATAAGCTTAAGTTGTTCCCAGCAGGAAGATAATGTGTTGTCAATACCACTTAGGTCAATCTCCCGATCCATCTCCAGTAGTTTCATCCAGCGGCTCCTGGCTGTGACCAACGGACATTTCAGAGGCTTCAAAAGTGAATAACCCAGCTTCACTGAAAATTCGGAAAGATTGGGGAAGGAACCATCCCGCCCCGACACCATCAATTCCCAAAGATAAGGATCCAGTTTCAACTAAAGGATAGACTGACCATGACCAAATATACTGTATTCAGGTTCAGACTCGCCAACCGATGACAGTAGGACCCGAACTTGGAACAGAGGGAAGCCCAGTTGAGGCTGAGGGTTGTCCTCGTCCTTAATCAAAGTTTGAGAGGGGAGAACCGAATAGGCCTGAAAGACACGTTTGCCATTTGTTCCATGCTCCATGAGACGCCATATTGAAGGAGAGGAAGGGGCTGAGGCATAGCATGTGCCCGGCGGATCCAGCGACCCTGAGAAGAGAAGAGATTTCCATTCCATAGGAATAGAGGCAATAAGGGCTTCTTTCGTTAGATTTAGGTGTCTGACCTGTCCCAGGATTTTTCTGAGAGCCGCATCTTGCTTCCAATCACCAGCAATGTCGTCCCATAAGTCATTGATCCTAAGAATGCCTCTTTCGATCCACAACCGTCCAAAGCTGCCTGGGGAAGAGTCTGCATAAAAGAGATGACCGTTTGGCAGGGATATCTTCGGGTTCTCGAAGAGTGGTTGAAGCAACACTTCAGATTTAGTAACTGACTCTTTCCACGTGTTTGGGAGGACTTTCTTCCAAGTCCTTATGATTGTCTACCCAAAAGGAGAATTAATCCTCCTATTTAGAAAGGACCTGAGAAGGAGACAAGTCCAGACATCACTGGGTCTCGCTAGGTTCCATTCACGTGACAATATTTGTTCTGCTAAATTGATCCAGTGATGTGGAATTTGGGACAAACTAGCTTTGATCACCAGTTCGGACAACATAGACCCATTCTGTCTACGCGGATCTAGCAAACCCAGGCCTCCTTCTGACCTTGAGTTGCAGATCAACTCCCATGGCACCTTCGAGATGAAAGAGTCGTCTTCCTTTGAGAAAGGTTTCAATATAAAACGGACACATCTATGACGTACCGTAGAGTAGAGAGACGATCCAAAACCCCGCACCTTACCAACAAACCATAAAAGGGCCAGGAGGGCACAATTAATCACCATAGCCCTACCAAAAAGAGATAAATGAGGGGCATGACCCCAAGAAGAAATCCGCTGGACAGATTTCTGCAACAAAATGTCGTCTTGATCATCTGTTGCAGGTAGCAGGGCTATTTGGACGCCTAAGAAACGCTCAGAGTGACCTTCAACTATTCGTTTCATACCCCATTGAACAGCCAAGGAGAAGCACCCAGGTAAAAGGAAAACAAATTTATGCCAATTAACTGCTGCTTCCGAAAGGGCGGCATACTCATCCAAGCAAAGCTTCAAAGCGTTCAGAGACTGAGGAGTGTTATGAGAAATAGCAAACAGGTCATCAGTCAGGGCTTTTACCTTCAGCGGAGTAGGATCAGACGGTAACCCTCTGATGGACGGATGAGCACGAATATTGTTCAAAAGATTCTCCATCTGGATGGCGAAGAGGAGGGGGGCTAACGGACAGCCCTGCCGCAAAGATCGGGTGAGTGAAAATCCCTCTGAGAGGTGGCCGTTTATTATCACTGCAGCGGTAGACACCGTATATAGAGCAATAACCCATTTACAGAAGTTATGTCCGAAGGACATGACATTTAGCGTGGTCAGGACATACGATCAGTTCACCCTGTCGTATGCCTTTTCCAAGTCTAGCAACAGCACCGCAACATCCAGTTGGCCGTTATGGATTATTTCTAGGCTTTCAATAGCAGTAATAATATTGTCAAAGATAGAACGCCCCTGAATGAAGGCGGCTTGGTCTAAGTGAACCAAATCTGGAAGATAATGACCAAGGCGTCTAACTAGGACTTTAGCCAAAATTTTGTAAGAGACGTTCAGTACCGAAATCAGAGCGCTCTCCTTTCTTAAATAAGACCGAGATAATGCCCCTGCACATATTCGCAGCTAACTTACCACCCGTGAGGACGTCGTTATAAATTTGAACCAGCCTATCCCCCAGGACATCCCACAGTTCAATAAATAGCTCCACCGGAAGACCATCGTCCCCGAGTGCTTTACCTTTGGACATGGATTTCAATGTCTCAAGGGCTTCAAGAGGAGAGATTGGGCGATCCAAATCCAACCTACCCGAGGGAGACAGACGAGCCAAGGTGTTATCCCAATGGGGAGAATCCTGATGAAGTTCAGCATTGATTTGTGCTCCTTGAAGGCGGGAAGTCAAAATATCCCGATAATAGAACGCCGCATAATCACAGAGCTGTATCAAGTCCTTGGCCTTGGGAGCCTCCGCATCAAACGGGTGTTTTAGCTCTTTCATGCAGGCCGAAGATCGGCGAGGAAGAAGCTTCTGAAATGCCTCTTTCGACATACGGTCATGGACTGCAATCCCCTTCACCCGCAAACGTTCGGCCCACACCTCAGACTTTTGGCATTGAAGATGATCCCATTCGACCATTAATTTGGCACGCTCCTTACTCCACACCAGGTTGGAGACTGGGTGTTCGAGCATTTGGGATTCTGCATATTCAATTTGGTTCCTCAGGCGGGCTTCATCCTTATTGCGACCATAGGCAATAATACGTGAAAATACATTTAGCAAATTAGAAAAAATTATAGAACCAGAATTCCACCAATCCGCTAGGGAGTCAAACGAGGAACAGGAAGCATCCCAGTCTTTCCCAAACCCCTTCATCCAATCCATGAGTTTAGGCAGTCTCAAGTTCTGAGTATTAAAACGAAACAGGCCTTTACCACTAGTGACTTCGGTTGTGATCAGCTGTAGAAGTACAGGCTTATGATCTGACATAGGGTGAAAACTCTCTGAGACATACTCGACAAAATCCCAAAGAGTAGACGAGATTAAGAAAAAGTCTAGCCTCCGTTCTATTGTACCATTGGACGGACGACTGTGGGAATACCATGTGAACCCCTCTTCGTCCGGGTGGGTGAGTCTAAATGGGTCGATCAGGCCGAAGTCCTCCATTAAAACAGACAACATAGCTTTATCCTCCGAGAATCTGCCTGCTTTTGTAAAGTCCAAGGTGATATTCCAATCACCAGTAATAACTAAATACTCGCCCTCAGGGATGACGTACATCAATTCCGCAAAGAAATGAGAACGCACGTGGGGTTCTACTGGCGAATAAATGGTTACAATCACCCAAATCTTACCCTCAAACCATCCTTTCAACTATGCCCGTCGACCCTAAATATCCACATAAAAATCAATAATTTCAAGATCCGTGTTCCGGTGAATTAACATAGCAACACCACCCCTCGTACCCACAGCCGGGGACCAAAGTTGAGGTCCGTCCCACCAGTTGCCTAGAGCAACGATTTTCTCCTCGCCTAGTTTGGTTTCTTGAACACAAGCAATCTGAATGTTGTTGTCGAATATCCAACTTTTCAGCCTATCCCTCTTATGTTTGTCTGAGGTATCACCCAGGCCCCTCACGTTCCATGTGGCAATTCTAAGCCTGCCCATTCTCACCTCTTACCCCGGCACCTTGGATCCGAGGGGATACCTGAGAGCTATTGCCTCGTGAGGAAGACCTTCCTTGGGGGCCAGTGAGCCAGGATTTCAAGAGAAAGGATCGAACATACATTGAGTTCAATTTCCTATCAGCCAAAAAGTGGTTATCCACATCACACAGCATTTCCGAGGATACCAAGGGGGGGGCTCTAATCCGAGATAACTCCACTTTCTTCCTTTCGGTAATCCATGACAAAGGAATCAACCGAAGCCCTTCTGCTTCCAATTTCTCTAGTTGCCCAGGGACGAATCTGACATCCATGATTGAGATGTGAAAGATGATCTTCTTACTATTGTCCTCCGGACATTCTTTGATGAGTCGAGGCATCGGTAACTCCAGGATCAACTGAAAAGCAAGACGATCGTTAATTACTGGCCGAATGAAAGAAACCATGGCTGAAGGCATAGGTTGTTCGGGGCCAGGGATACTTACAAACGCCAAGCTGCCCTTCGAGGTCATCCAGACAATCACCCACGTGTTGTTGCGGGCGATGGTGCAAAACAGCGGGAGGATTTTTCTGTCCACATCTTGAATCTGCCCTCGCGCCAAAGCAACGGGAGTCCTATTGCGTGTGGTTTTGCATCCAAGAGTTCCCACATCCACAAAGTGGCTCTGGGAGTCCTCCGAGTGAGGAAGAGAAGAAGCAGATTTTTCGCCCTCCTCATGTAAACCAGAAATGGAGTCGTAACTCAGCCGTCGCTGCTTTCCCCCTAGGGGAGGCCTCGAGCGGCTCTGATGACCTCCGCTCGCTCCTTGAACCGCACTTGCATCGCCATCTGCAATACCTCATGTCGCTTCTGCTCGTCCGCCTTGTTGATGGTTCTGAAGGGGAGTGCCCTCATTCCAACCAAGGACAGAGGCCGCCGGGCCTCCCTGAGAGCCCGGAAAGCCAGGGAGAAATCCTTGAGCACCAAATACGCCTGACGGCCCGGTCGCCGGGACCCCTAGATTAGGGGGAGCAAGTGATTATTGGAAGAGGTGCTGGAGCCAAGGTGCCCAAGCCTGTGTAAGCCATGGCAGAGTGTTCTGCGATTGGGGGTCTGGAGGGAGGCCCCCTTGAGGGAGGGAACCGGGAGAGAAAGCCGGATTAAAATGTGTGCTCTGGAAAGGTTGGAGACCTTGTTGCAGACCCGGATACGGCGCACCAGAGCTAACCCCTTGCATGATATGTGAGGCGTCCGGGCCCATCGGACCTTGGTATAGTGGAGCGGACAATGCCGCATGTGAGATACTAGGATTCTGACCAATAATTGGTTGTGAATTCTGATCTTGCCGTGGGCGAGCTGCCCGTCTGCACTGAGTTTCTTCATGGAAGAAAGCTTTGCATCTGCGGCAACGTGGAGTGTCGGAACATGCCAAGTTAACTGACAGTTCATCTCCTTCCGCTGTGATCACAGTGATCTTATCTTTCATATTAACCCGAGAGTCTAGCTCTAAGTCAAATTTAACATTGATTAGCGAAGGCTTCTGCCGATCTGCTTCTACCGGGTGAGCTCTGATGACAAGGCCGATAGCCTTACGAATTTGAGATTCTAGGTAGATGAATGAATCCAGCGGGACTTGGACAGCGACAACCCAGAAGGATGCAAGTTCTTCCTCCCTCCTTTGATTCCTTAATTGGGCCTTGGATAACCAAGATTTAAACTCCAAACGGTATTCCACTGAACCGAGAGAGATCGAA
Organism: Chara braunii; assembly: GCA_003427395.1. Taxonomy (NCBI): domain Eukaryota; kingdom Viridiplantae; phylum Streptophyta; class Charophyceae; order Charales; family Characeae; genus Chara; species Chara braunii. The sequence continues at coordinate 4,621,522 of BFEA01000020.1, read as the reverse complement.
TCATGCCCTTTTGTGACCAGCCAAGAGGCGATTTCTCGACTTTTCGCAACATATGAGACTACATTAGGGCTTTCGATCTTTATTCTACCCCGAGAGAAGGATTCCGCAGCAAAAGGTTCCTTCCTGGATTTTGGAGTCTTCGTATGCTCTCACTAAATCATCCTTGACCTTTTTGGGGAGGAAACGCGCACCTTCCCTAAAGATTATAGTCACCACCCGTTCCTTCAACCAGTTGATTTTTATGCGATCGATTGACTCGTTGACTCGAAATTGGACTTCTCTACCGTCTACTTCCATCTCGCCTGGATCGATATCGGAGGGGCAGATATCTTCCTCATAGCAGAGGCGGATAAGTTCTCGGGTGCGACTTTCATCCTCCCTGTCCAGACCCAGGTCTGGAGGAGGGGAACGAGGGTCACGATCGCTCTGATAATTTGGGGCAACGTTGTTATCTATCTCCATGATGTAAATATGCACGAAAACCAGAGGACAAGCAACAACCAGTACCTAGACTCCCAGCTATATAACAATTCACAATAGGAGGAAGACAGGACACGCGTAACTGAGCAATCGAAAACGAAATTGGAGAGTGCTAAAAGGCACTCTCATATTTGGCAAGGAAGCCAAATACAACAAACTTCACATAGAGGAAGAAAGAGGTTTCATACCGACTGGATTATCTGTCACCAACTGTCTCACCTACTACTTCGTGGGACGGGCCGCTCGGACATGGCGGGCGGGGATGGAGACGAAACCTGAGGACCATCACGGTGGTGGAGCTACCGGTTGTCCAGTCTTCGTCGTTACCGAGGAAGACGCGCACGAACCGAAACGTCGTAGCGCCGGTGGGGGCGAGTCGGCGAAACCTCCACTCTTTTTCGCCTTCTTTTTTTTTCCTCCCTCCCTCTCCTCTTCTCCTCTTATTTTAAAACAAACCTTCCAATTCAGCTTATCAAGGAAAAATTCGTTGAGGCCAGGGACCTCACAATTCCACCCGAAGTGATCCCGACAGCATCAGCCGGTTTAGCTTATGTCCGATCTTTCCACAACACAACTTCAACAAAGAAGGGCACTTACACAAACAGTAGTTTTGGTCACCAACCGCACAACAATGACTCCAACTTAGACCTTGACCCTTAATCTACCCACCCAAAAATCCCAAACTAACCCTATCCCTTCAACCTATACTCAAACCTACCACGGTCTGGACCCCGGCCCAAGGCGACCGAGAGGAACCGAGTTCCTACCCCTTCCCTGACACTCTTCTACCCTCCAACCCCATAAATGGCCCACCGCGACCATTCACTGGAACCGAGTGTCCTGGTTCTGCAAATGCTCTTCTTTACCCCACCTACCCGTCCCCAAATTCCAACCACCTACTGATTACCAGTTTCATCCCTGTGGATATGGAAGCCAAATGTTCACTGCGAGTCCAGGTGTTCCTGAACCAATCGGTTCCTTCCCTGTTTCTCCCTTGGTCCGCCTTTCTCCACCAGTCTGCGCGAATGGCCTTAACTACCAGTGTTCTGAACAAAGCCTCCGCCTGGCGCTACGGCATTTCCTCACCATTGAATCTCAAACCATTCCTGTCCATCCAGATGACCCAGAGCATTGAGGCTCTGGCAATCTGCGCTATATACCCCCACCATGTGCTGATACTTTGGTTTGGTGAGAGACCTCCCAAAAGAATCCATCTTTTGTTAGTGAAAGTCTCTTCGCCCGTTATCCACCGCCAGTACCTAGCCCACCATCTCCACCATTTCTGAGATCTGGGGCATTCCCACCAAAGATGGTTCATAGACTCCTGCGCCGATTGACATCTGTCACAGATGGAGGAAACCTCCATTCCTCTCTCCCTTAACCATTGCGCAGTTGGGACCGACAGGTGCAACTGCAGCCACAGCAATGAAGTCAACTTCTGAGACGACAGTAATTTAAGTTGTGACCAAAAACTGCAGAGTTCCTTGTCCGAAGGCGGAGCAAGATCCGGGATCTCTCTTTCCCACCGCGCTGCAATCCTGGAACACAGTGGTTCCGAGCGGCTGCTTCTTCTTAGCACTAGAGATGTAGACAATTTCTCCAGGCCCCAGATTGGCTCACCTTCTCCCATCCAGCCCCATTTAGACTGATCGATCCTCAAATAACAGAGAGGAGTCCCATTGCCTACTAGGTATGGGACTAGAGGCAGCCCTTCTTGCGCAGGTGGTTTCATAGTTACTTTGATCTCCTTGAGGTCCGAGATACTATATTTCAATTGAATGCCATATCTCAGCAGCCTGGGCTGATTAGGGAGCTCCCTGATGTATGTTTCCAGCCAACATTTACTTGTGCCGTCCATTGCCCAGCTTTCCAATCTGCAGTACCAGATTGTCTCGTTATACTCCTAAACGTACCAGGTGCCAGGGGGGTCCAACCCCTCCGGTCCCAAGAGGCATTTCCACTCCTCAGGTATGGCTTCAAGGATGGCTTGAAACCGTTCCTCTTGCTATGGCAGCTGCCCCAGGATGGTCTTCAGTTGCGCCTGTGTCTTCCAACATCCCTTGTATTCATCCCACAAGTCCCCTACCTTCGAAACACCTTTCTGAAGCCAACTTTGACCAAATGCGTCTGGTTCCCGGCCCAGAGAAAACCAGTTCCCATCCCGACTTCTGATATGCACGTTTTCAAAAAGCATCTGACCCCGAACCTCTTCCTTCGTGCGCGGGCCAGAGTTCAGGGAGGGTCTGCACTTCCTCCAGGCCTGCAAAACATCATTCCAAAACCGTGATTTTGGACGTTTCCGCACATATGCGTCAGACATCAAGGCCACCCAGACATCCGAGGGTCTGGACAAGCTCCACTCTTTAGCTAGCAGAGCTTCGGCCATCAAGATTCAATCCACCTGCTCCTCAGTTGCGCCCACCCGAATCACCCACCCCGCTAGGAGAGTCGTATTCTGTGCTTCGGGGTTCGTTATGGATAGCCCGCCTTCCTCTCTTGGGGTGCAGATGGTCTCCCATGCCACCTTAGGGATAAAACCCTGGTCAAGATCACTTCCTGGCTTCCACACAAATCTTCAGGCCACCTTCTTCACAGAGGTAAGAGTAGAAGGAGTGATCCTCCTCACTGCAGCCACATACCAAAGCAGAGCGAAGGCTGAAATTGTTACTGCCAGCGCCCTCCCAATAATAGACAAGTGTTGGGCTCTCCCCCAACTCTTAATCCTCTTGGTCACCTTCTCTTGTAAAATTGCCCCCTGAGAGGGAGAACAGTCTCCCAAAGCCACCTGCACATCCAAAAAACGTTCGGCCGCATCCGCTTCCACCCGATTCATCCCCCATTGTACCGCCATAGGACGGGATTTGGGGAGGAATAACACATATTTATTCCAGCTCACTGCCGCCTCGGACAATTCTGCAAAATCCATCAGACATTGTTTGAGAGCTTCCAACGAATGTACTTCATTTGCTGAAATAGCAAAAAGATCGTCCGCGAGGGCCTTGACTCGGCTCTATACCCCCCCTCACAGGCACAAACCCATAATCTCCGGATGTTTCCAAATGTTGCAGAGGAGCGGTTCCAAGTGTAGTACAAACAACAGTGGCGCCAGCAGGCATCCCTGGCGCAAGGATCTACTGAGTTGAAACTCCTCTGAGATCTCCCCATTGACACAGACCGCTGTAGATGAAAAGGTGTACAAGGCGATTACCCACTGGCATAATATCTCTCCAAAACCCATCCAGCGCAGGGTAGTCAGGACAAAAGTCCAATTTACCCTGTCATAGGGCTTTTCCAGGTCTAACAGCAAAACTGCGGTATTGCAGTTCTCCCTCTCAATCAACTCTAAGGCTTCTATAGCGGTCACCACATTTCCGAAAATCGAGCGTCCGCGTACAAAAGCGCCTTGGTCACGGTGGACCATGCCCGGTAGGTGGTTTGCCAACCTGTTGGCTAGAGTTTTGGCGGTCGCGAGACTTCCGGTAGCGATAGCGCTATGATGCGTTAGCTCCAACACTTGTGTGGGCGGGGTTTGTGCGTCGACAGGGCCCTCACCTCCGGAAGTCTCAAGGCCCGGGGTGGGCACGGCGGTTGGCGCTTGGGCGCTCTAAGTTCGTGTCGGCAGGTAGCACTGCCATGGCCACTCTCGTGAGATACCGCCATGATATCCACGGGAGATATCGCCTTCGTGCTCGGTAATATCCGAGTGGACAGAGTAGCGTAGGCGGTGGGTCTGCCCCCATCAAGGTTGATGTACGAATGCGTTTGCTCATGTGAAGTTTTAGCAGGTGAGGACGGAGATAGTCAGGACAGGTCGGCGTGCGCCGGGAGGCGCTCGCCTTTGATGCGTCTCAGTGTGGGAGACGGTGTTGGTGGAACACTATTCGAGAGTCATCTCAAGTGGACTTAGCGCGCCGACAGTTACGATGGTGGGGCAAGGGAGAGGCCAAGCACAACAGAGGGGTCGATCTCCACCGTGCCATACAGATATCTCAATTATGGATGAAGATCGTATGAAGCTTCTCATCTCCAAATGCTACAATGATGGCATATTACCTGAGAAATTCCGGCATGGCGAGTGGAGAATGGAAGGAGGGGTCAACAGATTTGTCGTCACTCCAAGACTGTACGAGTTGACTACCACCTGGTTGAAGGAGAGGACGGTTACCGTAATTTTTCAAGGGGCCGCTAGGGATCTCCCAATGAAGATACGGGAAAATCTGATCAGAGCCTATGAGAACGGGTGGTACAGGGAACGTATTTTTGATCGTTCTATCAAGAGGGGCAGGGTGCACGCGGAGGGTCCGAATGTAGTGTCCTACGTAGCAAAGTCAAGAGAGGTGGCTCAATGGATGATTTCCAAAGCGGAAGATAAAGTGGTCATTAGGGGAGTGGAATATGGCATGCTGTTTAAACCATGGCTAACCAAAACAGAATTGGAGGAAAGAAGATGGCAAGATGATGAATCCAAATTTTGGGTAATGGCTCTCCGCGTCCCGCTGAGAGCAATGTTTCACGTGGAAAGCATGGTGGAGACGTCCATGGGGCATGTCATTAATAGCCTACCTCCGAAACAAGATAAGACAAGACCAAAGTTCATGAACTTAAAGTTCGAGCTGGTGAGGGAGGCGAAGGAAAAGTTTGAAGCAGAGATTCAAATTCGGCTAGGCAGCGAGGTGTTGAGGATCAAGTTTGTATGCAAGCACACTCCATGGTGTACCCGGTGCAGATGGTGGTTCCACACAGCGGAGGAAGATTGTCCACGTGCTGGTGAAGAAGAACCTGTAAGTAACCCCAGTGTAAGACAGCGGGATGTCCAACCTTTTCAGAATCAGAGAGCGTCAGATGATCGGCACATCCGTTCAGCGGCAAGGGAGAATATCCGAGTAGCCGAAGACCGGCCCCAGGGGGCGTCATCAACTAGAGGTGCTGGTAGAATTCAAGAGGCCAGAATCCTGTCCGGCGGTCAGAATCTCGCTCGGAGCAGCCGGTCTTCGACACCACAAGGGGAAAGAGGAGCTTCCGGAGGAGGTCCGATTAGTGACGTGGCAAGAATGCTCAGCCCAGAAGCGGGGGCTCTTCAGCAGCAGGATCTGTCTGGGGGGATGCACCTACAAGGCTACGCGGGTGGGTATCAAGCGTATGCACTCCCCGATGGGCAAATGGTCTAGCAAGGGATGGGTTTTCGCCTGTACAACCCCGCCATGGCCGCGGGTCAATCGTACTTCTACAACATGTACGGTTCAGGTCAAGGTCTTAATTATGTCGCTCACGGGATGGAGGAGAGAAGAATGGTAGGAGGTAATAGAGGGAGAGGGGGGCACGCTGTAAGGATGGAGGACACAACTTCTCCTCTCGACCGGGGAGTGGTGCCGGTGGAGGAAAGAGCCGATTCAGAGGGTCTACGTCCACAGTCTCCGGTGGGTTCGTCCCGGGCACTCTCGGAGATGGAAGATTCCCCCATAAGAATTCCGGAAGGGGACACGGCAGGAGGCAGGGAAACATGTCAGTTCGAAGAATAGGTTCTGTTGCCGCTCGTGTGTACCCTGCAGGATCAAGCGATACATGTGGTGGGGCTTTTGGACCGAAATGACAACATTATCCTCCGAACAACGGGGCTGTCGGAGATTCCTTTGCAATCTGCGATACGGGAGAAAGTCAGGTACCTATTCGCTGATCGCTTTGAATTCAGGATCTTCCCGGAATTCTATCTGCCTAAAATGAGAGTGGAGCTAGAGGATGGGAAGTCAATTAGATACACGGTCGTCTTTATGGACGCCAGGTTTTCTACGGAAGTGTGGCAGGGCTTGAGGAACGTAGGTTTAGACAATTTTCCGCTGGAAGCCATAACCCAGCCCTCGATCGGCCTTCTAGCGGAGGTAATTGTTGAGCCAGGAATCTCGGCCTCCTTCTTGGCAGATTTGAATCTGATTATGCCGAGATCGAGCAATCTGCTTTCTGCCTCCTTTGTAGAATGCCTCTCAGCAGAATGGCCCACACGTGCGTCGAACGGGGGCCCAGACATAGCCCGAAGTTCGATCCGCCCTCCTCAGCCATCCAATCCGCATCTGCCACAACTTTATTCCATGGGTAGGTTGCAGATAGCCACGTGGAACGTTCAGGGATTGGGGGACACGAGCGGCAGGCGGAAAGGAGCAAGACTCAAAAGTTGGATTCATAGGAAGGACATTGATGTCATAATGGTTCAGGAGACAAAGTTATCGGAGAACAAACTGGCTCAGTTGAAGGATTGGTGGGATGGATCACAGTTGTGGTCCCCGGCAAGAGATACAAAAGGGGGGGTGACCATTCTGTTTCATAACAGAATAGACGCCCAACTCTTGGACTATGACTGTGATTTGTGGGGACGATGGTACTGGGTCAAGGTGGCGATCGGTGCAGAGGATTGGGTTTTCACAACAATGTATGCCCCGAATAAGCCTAGTGAAAGACTGCGTTTTTTTGAGTTGTTGCCGTTTGTTTTACCTAGGGCCAATCACCTGGTGATAGCTGGTGATTGGAATGCGGTATGCCAACCGGGGTTGGACTCAGATCATGATGGGGGCTTGACATCGGATCAGTTAAAATTATTGAGCTGGATGGAAGAGTGGGATCTGCACGATGCCTATCGGGAACTGTACCCTACGAAGCAGGCCTTTACTTGGTTTGGTCGTTCTCCCCAGCATGCAGGAGTTAGCCGTCGAATCGACTTCTTTCTGGTCTCAGAGGGCTTGAAAAGCAATGTCATTCGGGTGAAGACAGATAACTACCCTATCTCAGACCACAAGGCGGTGGTGATGACATGTGCCCTCTCCGAGGTTGCAGAAAGAGGCCCTGGTTATTTCCGGCTGAACACCGATCTATTGAACGACGATGAAATTGTACGGTGGGTTATGAATTTCTGGTTGGAATGGAAACAGATGAAACCTCACAGCGAGTCAGTAGCAGAGTGGATTGACGCAGGATTGAGAGTGGTTTCATTGAGGCTGGACTCTTACTCACAAATCTCGGCCTTCCAGCGTAATAAGGAGGAAGCAGATCTTAAAGCTAGTGTTGAGGAGGCAGAGCGAAGGATGGGACTGCATCCTATCTCAGACCTATTATGGGCAGAAGAACGGAAGGTCAGGCTCCAGGAATGGGAAAGGTGGCTCAAGATCCTTGAGACTAAGAGCATCATCACTTCGGATCGAGTGACAAAGGAGACCTTTAGAAGATTGCTGCCCAAGAACAGATCAGTACAAATGAAGGAGTTGAACCATCCGCATCAGTTGGGGAGGCCTGTGGCCACTACTAGTGAGGATATGTGCAGTTACGCGATGGACTACTTTCAGGACATTTTGACGACTAGACGGCCGTATGACAGCGCGAAGGACAATATGGCTGAGGGGTCGTCCCTGTGGATCAACTTGACAGTCCGCGTCTCAGAGGAAGTAAGAATCGGGCTAAACAGACCTGTCACAGAAGAAGAATTGGTCTCCACCTTGCGCTGCATGGCCAGGGGAAAGGCGCCAGGGGACGATGGTTTACCGGTGGAGTTCTTTGAATGTTGTGGAGAAGGTCTGAGAAGCGACCTTGTGGAGATGTACAATACTATTCGGACTAGAGGCAGATTAGGAAAGTCAATGACGAGAGGGGTTATTTCGCTACTTTTCAAGAAGGGGGAGCGGAACGAGGTTCGTAACTGGAGGCCAATTTCCCTACTCAATGTGGTATACAAGATCTTGGCCAAAACTGTGGCCGACACGGAGCTGTTCTCAGGCTACAAGAGCAAAAAAAAAAAAAAAAAAAAAAAAAAAAAAAAAAAGGTTGGTGGCCCTTGCCCCGTGAAGAGCCCAATGGACAGACGAGTCCACTGGCAGAACATTGCTAGGAAACATTACAAAAAAGGTATGGTGAAAGTCTCATAGGGGCCTGGATAGAAAAATCATCTGGCCAACTGATGAAGGTACTGTCATACATTTTTTTTTCTTTTTTCTCTTTTTAACATGTGGCCCAATGGACCGCGAAAACTGATCAGAGCAAATACTGCACTTGATCTTAGCCAAAAGGTGTAGAAAGGTATGTGGCGAACCTCTCCAACAACCTGGACTTCCAAAAACAGAAAAACAAGAAAAAAAAGGAAACATTACAAAGGCCTAATGGGATCCCATGAGGAAGGGGAGGGAAGGGGGAGAGTAGATTGCATCTTAAATAGTAGAACAACCGGCTGTAGTGGTTCCCCAGATAGCTCCTCCCGTCTTCCCCGAGCAGAACACATATGGGTTGTTGTTTCCATTTTTTTTAATTTTATTTTATTTTTTTTAAGACAAGCTCCATCTATTGGTGGGGAGCAGCACCTGCTGGAAACCGGGTCCAGCGTCCCACAAATACAACCATATCCTCACAAATAGGCACAAACTGGGAACCGGGCCCAGCGTCCCATAACAAACACGTTCAAAAAATCATCAGAAAATTCCATGAAAATAAGGCTAGAAAGCTACTAAGAATTTGGAGCTGCTTCTTTTTTGAAAATTAAGATACCGGGGCCATTACCCGGCTTTGGCTCAGAGATATTGGAACAACTTCAGACATGTCCCCACTCCAGCAAGACTTACTGCAGCAGAGCCACCATCTCTGTTGCTGCTGTGCTCTATTCCCATCCTACCAGCTAGCCCACTCACTAGTAGGACGCGTGATACCCCACCATAATTTTTCCGAAAGACTGCAAACGCCACAGTTCTGTCTTCGTCATCGAAAGGGAGGTCCCGGAAAGTCAACAAGTGCAACAGTTCTGTCTTTGTCATCGAAGGGGAGGTCCCGGATCACCCTCCTCAACTCCATCCTAGCAAAGGGTTTGAAGGACCATATCCTCAGCACGAGCCAGACACAATCCTCATCCTGCAATCTCCTGCCCCCTCGGAGATTCCAGTCTCCGTCTTCGAGAGAGCAAGCTAACACTGCCTGAGGCCAATCGCACCAGAATGATCCCTCATCAACCGTACCCATCCGGGAACTTAAGCTGCCTGATGCCAATCGCATCTAATGAAAGATCCCCCCAGCCGGTACCCCTCAGACAACCTAATTCAACCCTCTCTCCATACTCACAAAGAATCATCTCGTGCCCTTTGCCCTCCACCTTGAACAGATCCCCCAAAACCCAACAGAACCTACACTCACCTCCTTCACCTCCCCAACTCCGTCCTAGTAAAGAGTTCAAAAGACCATGTCCTCAGCAAGAGCGAGACACAATCCTCACCCTGCAATCTCCTGCCCCCTCGGAAATTCTAGTTTCCGTCATCGAGGGGGTGAGCCAGCACCGCCTGAGGCCAATCGCATCAGAGTAAACCCTCATCAGCCGGTACCCATCCGACAACCAAAGCTGCCCGACGCCAATTGTATCTAATGAAAGTTCTCCTAGCCGGTACCCCTCAGACAGCCCCGATGCAACCCTCTCTCCGTCCTCACAAAGAGTCATCTCGTGCCCTTTGCCCTCCTTCTTGGACAAATCCCCCAACTCAACAGAACCGCCCCATATGAATCTATGAGATTTTAAAGCGAATTTTAACCGGTTATTTGAAACCACATGCCATAGGGATATACCCTCAGATGCCCTAATTAGGACCTTCGACCAACACTATGAAATTCTCAGTTGATTTATCCGACAAGAACTGAAATTACTAAACCTTATTACCGATAAAAGTTAATGAACATCAAACCTCA
>BFEA01000020.1:4577625-4611221 GCA_003427395.1 Chara braunii | reverse complement strand
AGGCTGATATTATCCATGAGAAAGTTTGAGGCCGGGGTCCTCACAGTCTGCCCGAAGTGAACACAAGACTTTGCTGAGAACCGGGCTCAGCGTCCCTTATCTGAAAATTGAGGAGAAGGCTAAGAACAGTCTAAGAACTATGAGAAAAGTTCAGGAAAAGTTTAAGAAAACATTCCGAATAACTGATAACATGCGAACCCATTACTAGGCTACACAAGCAACGATTACTGAAAGTCCTTCAAATACTCAAGACCCCTGGAGCCCCCCACAAAACACTCTAAAATTTCTAACACTGTCTTATTCCCTGCCGAGTTCTCCAGGCCTCTTGCCCCTACCCTGCTAGGTTACAGGGCAACATGACTTACCCCAGCGCCGGCCAGCGTTGTCCCGACAGCAACCCTTGTTTTTTCCGGTAGAATGCCCGATCCAAAGCATCCCCAAATCCCAGCAGGTTTAAGGGGGGTGGCCGCATCCACATGAGCCCAGTCGTTAAATATGAGACGATAGTCTCTTACTATCTTGCTTTGTCCCTGGTCTAACCCGGATTCAGGGTGTTCCCCTTTCCATTCTACCTTCCCTATCCTCCCCCCATCAGGTCCCCCGAGCCAACATGAACTGAATTCTTGGATTTTCAGTAAGATATTTTGTTTTCTGTCAATAAGTATGATTCGTGTTTTTACCTCCACCCATACCGCTGTTATTTCTGTTTGAACCTGTTGCTGTATGCTTTCCGTGAACTCAGGGCCTTCTAGTCTGGCACCTTCTAGTTCGAATGTACATCGTCTTCTCCATAACGCCCAGAGCATCGCCCTGCGTCCTGTTTTGAACATGTTGTCGGTGAAGGCATCTAGCTGGTCCGTGTGGGTTTCGGGCCAGATTTCAAATAGGATTGCCTTCCAATCCTAAGGCCATGAGGCGAATGTTTCCAGCTGCCCCCAAATTCTGTCCCACCACCTCCACAGCCAGAGTGCCCCCGGGCATTGCAGGAAGATGTGTTCGATCGTTTCTGGTCGTTTTTTGGATGGGAATGAGTTGACGCATTGTTTACACCATGGGAGGTCACAACGTCGTTGTTCTAGGGTGGTTCTATCTATGAGCCAATTATTGGTGGGTAGGCAGCGATGTTCCAGCTGCCATTGAAGGGAGGCGATTTTGGCCGGCTTTGCTTTGGCCATTTTGAACCACTTGATCGGTCTGAGATCAGCTGTGCTGAAATTCAAGTGGTTCCTCCAGCGTTCCGCTGCCTGGTCTCGAAGGTTCATTGTCGGCCTAAGCAGCCTGTAGGTGGATCTGACCGTTAGTCCATGTAATGTCCTAGTGATGCTCCTTCCCTTCCCCCACCGAGTTGTCCATGTCCACTCCAGTGGATCCAAGGCCAGGTGGTGGATCGGGGAGTCAGGTTGGAAAGCTAGGCTTTGTTCATTCTCCTCGAGGACTCTAATTTTGAAAAGAGTTTCTTTTTGGTACTCCATGGTTTCTTTCGGGTTACTCGTTTGGATTATGTTGTCCGGTCCCATTTGGAAGAGTTGTACTTCCACGCTTCCTCCACGGGGACAGCGGGTCACCCTGCCTACTTCTCCTTGTCGCCCTTCCACTGCCACCCAGTCCAATATTTGTAGGGTAGGCCTTTTGTGCAGGATCCTCCACCAGTCCAGGGGGATCTTTTCCACTATCGCCTCCAGGGCTTCTTGCGGCCGGTGACAATACCTCAACTTTTGTCTTAGTTGCTCGGGGTTTATCCAATCCTTCTGTTCCATGTCCCAGATGCCCTTCACTCTCAGTACCCCTCAACTAGGGGCTGCCTCGCTACTTCCTCCCATCTGTCCGGCGCGGTTTTATCTGGTAAGGGGAGGTTCCTCCATGTTTTGAGGAGTGAGGGCCAGAACGGATCGTTACGCAGGTCAGCCCTTGCCGCTCGTCTGGGGGAGGGGGGGTCAAGGCCTTGTTGGATCGGCCTAGGCCTTGGGATGGGCCAATCCCTATTTTCAAGCCACATCCGCGGGTCACTCCCCTCGGCTGTCTGGGGTGCCAATCTGGAGATCTGTTCCAGCGCCAACCCTTTCCAGGGGATGGCTGGGTCAAAAATCAGACGTTTGGTCCATTGCACTGCCAGTGCTTTTGTTTGCGCCAACGGGTCTAGAATGCCTAGCCCCCCTTTTGTTTTAGGTTGGATGATGGAGTGCCATGTCACGCGGTTAATCACATTTAACTTCTCATGGTCGCTCCTCCATAGAAAGGTTGTTATTTGCCGCTTCAATGGGCGCAAGGCCTTCTTGTCCAGGGCCCAAATTGTTGACTTGTACCATAGAGTGGCCAGTACCACATTATTTATTATCAGAGAGCGTCCAAATAGCGAGGTGTGTTTGTTCTTCCAGAGTGTCATTTTGGCCAGGGGAGGGTCCGTTAGCCACTCATTGTTGATAGTTGGCCTTCCTGCCGCCGTCATTGACACGCCTAGCACTCTGATGGGCGCTTCTTCTGGGAGCCATTTGAGTTTGGGGAGTTCTGGATGCCTCAATCCCTGATGGTGGATCCACCAGCCTTGGGTTTTATTGCCCCAATTTAGACTCATGTCTGAGAGTTTACATAATCGATCCATCATACGTTGGATTTCTTCCAATAATTCCCATGAGGCATCTACCAACAAGGTCAGGTCATCTGCAAACAGTGAATAGACCGGGATCGCCTCTTTGGGGATTGCAGACACCTGAATTCTTTTGATGTCCTTATGAGTTTTGAGATTAGTAGCTAGTGCTTCCATAATTATAACAAAAAGGTATGGGGCTATGGGGTCTCCTTGTCTGACTGATCTTTGCAGATTGATGGGGGGGGCCAGGTTGCCATTCACCATGACTCTGGTGGTTGCGCTGGAGTGGAGGATCCTTATCCATCTCCTAAAGTCCGGCCCGAAGTTAAGTTTTTGCAAACACTAGTTTAGGAAGACCCAATCTACATGATCATAAGTTTTTTCGAAGTCAATGAAAATGATGGCCGCATTATTTCTAGATTGTCTGGCCAGTTTAATCGTCTCGTTGACCAAAAGAATGTTACCCTGAATGTTCCGACCTTGTATGAAGCCTGTTTGGTCTGGATGGATGATGTCTGGCATCAGTGCTGTCAAGCGATTGGCCAGCGCTTTAGCCATCATCTTGAAGACTACTTTGAGCAGGGTGATGGGCCTGTAGTTTCTTATGTTAAGCCTTGCCCCTTTCTTATAGAGGAGCGTCAGCACCCCCTGCCCAACCAGCTCCCCAGTCTGTCCTGTGGCCCATACCTCCTGGTAGAAGTCCATGAGATCTTGTGATATATGTGACCACATTGCCTCCCAGAACTCCTTGGGAAGCTCGTCTATGCCTGGAGTTTTTTCTTCTTCCATTTGTGTCAGTGCGGTCCATATTTCTTCTTTCTATAGAGGTTTGTCTAGGTCGTCCCTCTGCTGTTCCATGAGGGTTTTGGTGAGTGGACGCAGGAAGTCATCGATTTCCTCCATTCTTCGGTGTATCGGGTGCTTCCCGCACTCCGAGGTGAACAAGGTTTGATAGAAGTCCCTTGCAATCTGTGTGCAAGCGGCTGTCGACGTATGAGGGGGACCTTGCTGGTCTTCGGGGTCCTTAAGGGCTTCGATTACTGTCCTGCCTGATTTAGCCTTGGCTAGTGCATAGAATCTTGTGTCCATGGCCCCCTCCGTGTTATGTTTGGATAGTCTCCCTCGGATCCGCACGCCTTGCCATCTGTACTCCATACAGTCGACCAGGCGGGTTTCTATGGTATGGACCGTTCTGGCTAGCTCGTCTTGCTCCTCTGCTGTCTCGTTTTCCTGTTGTTGTATGTGTTGCAGTTGTCGTTGCAGGTCTGGTTCTTCAGCGTGGCGGCGCGCCGCGAGAAGTTTAGAGTATTCATTGCACTTGCGTCCTAGAAAAGCCAGGCCGTTATTGAACCATACGACTATGTCTTGAATCTGATGTTTTTGTTCTTGCCAGTAGGACCACACCTCTTTAAGGTAGGTCTTGAAACGATCGATGGACAAGAGGAAAGTGTTCAGCTTATAGAAGCTTCTACCTTGGTTCGACTTTTTTCTGAAACCTCAGAAGCCTATTGAATACAAGAGAGAATGACTCTGATTTCCAGAACTAGGGTTCAGGAAATCGTTATGACCGTAATACTAATCGATGCTAAGGAAATTACAATAAGAAATTATTTTTGAATTGAGATTCAGAGATATAGAATTCGAGGGTAGTTGGGAAGTCTCTTTTGATTTACTTGAGATGTCCAAAAACGGACTCATGATTGTAAAAAATCAGAAATTTTAATAGGAAATTTCATAGGAACTTTCCACGGTAGTGTTATTAAAAGAAATTAAGATCAATTTAGAAAGCCAACGTAAAGGACTATTGGAACCCATAAACTTAGAATTAAAATCAGGGATTTCGATACACTCGAGAATATCAATCATCAGACAAACAATAACAGGAACGTGATTAGACAAGATCATTAGTACTCAAAAGCAAAGTCAAACTAAGAATCAAAATTCTTTCACGAGAATTCATTCACAGAATCAGAATCAGAGCAATCAGGCCAGCGTCCGGTACACTGAGACACCAAACCATACATGGGCAAGACTGACCATAAGAGCCATCACTCGAGGAAGAAGGGGCCCATAACCCTAGCTCTTTTGACCTACAGCATCGTGATGTACAACCTCCCTTCAACGCGACGTGGACACTCCTTCGTAAACAACCTTCCTCTCCGCAAGCGTCAAAAGGGAAGCCCCCGCCCATGAGGTCTGTCTGCAAAACACAATACTCAGCCACCCTTGCAGCCGCTATAAAGGACAGCACTCACGCACCAAGCAGCACTGCTACCACCTCTCCCTCCCACCACCATAGCCAGCGCGGCGCTCCCGGCAGCTCCCGGCAGCGCCCGCCGCCCCCCAAAACAGTTTTGAATAGAACCCATACACGTTGTATTCGAATAGAAGGCATGTGCATTGTATTCGAACAGAAAGCAGCCTATGTCTTCTATTCGTGTGCAATCCATCTGCATTATGTTCCGGGTGAAGACGGTGGTTATGGGTGGCCTTGACTCAAATGCAGGCGAAACGAGACCAACAATAAATTCTGGATTACTTTAGAGCATTCCGCGAGTGGGCACTGATGGGAGAAATAGCAGCACAAGACGTTTATCCATACAACGCTTTGGTGGCACGAGGTGTTTTACCCAGACAATGTTTTTTTTTATTATTATTTTTTTTAACAAAAACCCACGCCAGTGTTAATGGTGCTGATAAGAGCAGACACCACTAGCATCTGGGGAGAGGCTCCATCTATTGGTGGGGAGCATCACCTGCTGTACCCATACAATGCTGAAGCACCAGTACTTGTGAAAGTTCGCAGCCTAAGCTGGGTAATGGTCCCAGTATTGTTTTTCCTTTCATTCCGGGTTGTTTGTTGAGGAATTCCGGGCCTCCCTTTTTGTGTGGTAATAAGAATGAGCAGAGTTTCCTTGTAAAAAAAAAAAAAAAGTTCGCAGCATATACATGGATGTCTTTTGTCGTTTAGCGAACACTTTCTATATGGGGAATGTCGTCTACTGCTTACAGGGTTATACAGGGCGTCGTTGCGTGCAAAAGAGGGTTGCCGGCGATCACAAGGCAACGACCGGTCGTTTGTGTGGGTAGTGTGATTGCGGTCGTTGGAGAGGGGTTTGTGGCCGTTCAGGGATGTGCGGGCAGTGCACCGTTTCTAGTTTAGGAAATTTTGGACTTTTTGATTTTTCATTTTCAAGTATTCCAGGACAAATATTTCTGGACGGAATAGTATGCAGGTGTGGCCTAAAAGTTGCTGCACTATGCCAGGACTCTTTCATTTAAAGCACTTACTTCTGGACGGAATAGCAGCCAGGTGCATGCAGGTGTGGACGAAGCATTTTGGAAAGTGCCAGCGGGACTAGCTCAGTTGGTAAAGCACAGAAGTTGCATTCAGGAGGTCGTGGGTTCAATCCCCATATCCTCACATACGTGCCTGGGCAAACTTGGTGTTCTACCAGCTAGAGATAACCCCTTGGCCACCCAAGCCAGCATTGGCAGGACCTTGGCTGATGTTGTTGGCTGCTATGCGGCGACAATATTGGCCATTAAACACCGCCGTATGGGGTTGGGGGGGAGTAGGGGGAGGTGCAGGCAGTGACTGGCCATTGCTCAGTGCTAGCACTGCTGATTTCCCCCATCGGCAATGCCTGCCCACCTCTTGTCAGCGTGATGAGGGACTGATAGTACATCCTTGCACTCGCACCACAGCTGTGGTCCCCGTGGGCTGGGGAGAGATCGGGGTTGGTTGGTGTTCCCCCGTACTATACATAGACTAGCGAGAGGATGTGATAGATGTGTACTACCAAGAAAGATGAAATAGATGAGAGTGTCCTTCGGGACATCCGTTACAATTGGAACCATACAGAGAAGATTAGCATGGCCCCTGCGCAAGGATGACACGCATAAATCAAGAAACGGTCCAAAAAAAAAAAAAAAAAAAAAAGAATGAGAGAAGAATATAGCTTACCTTTAAAAAAAAAAAGAAAAAAAGAAAAGTAAGTGCTGCCAGGTCGTGAGACTGTTTCCAGACGGAATAGCAGCCAGATGCATGCAGGTGTGGGCGAGAAATTGTGGTACTATGCATTTGAAAAGTGCCTGGATACCGGGTAGAATTGTGAGGTCCCGGGCCTCGAGTGGAATTTTATTGCATAAGAAATTGTGTTTTTCCTTAATTAAAAAAAAAAAAAAACTTGAAAAAAAAARAAGTATCCCGTTCCAAAAAAAAAAAAAAAAAAAAAAAAAAAAAAAAAAAAAAAAAAAAAAAAAAAAAGTTTTTTTTTTTTTTTTTTTTTTTTCCATTCATATTCCAAAAAAAAAAAAAGGTTATCTCGAGGCCGGGGACCTCACAATTCAACCCGGAGTTATCCCGGCAGCATCAGCCGGTTTAGCTTCAATGTCTGTGTATTGGTACAACTCTCGTACTTCTATTAATGATCAGGTAAGGTATTCTTAGATAAGGACAAATGGGCTAGGCTACCAGAGTGGCCCGGGGTCACTTGCCCGGCCGGGCCAAGAAAATAAAAAAAAAAATATATATATTTTTAATTTTTAATTTTTAATTTAATTTTGGTGAAGAATTTCGATGTGACCCTGAGGCAAAAGTTGTTCAGTTTAGTTTTCTGCATAACATAGTTGTTTTTCGGATTTTTTGGATTTTTTTTTTTTTTTTTTTGCTGGGACCTCCTTGCACGGGTTGGCCACCTGGGACCCGGGCGGCCCGACTGGTAGCCTAGCAAATGGGGGGATCAGAGATCTGTATCAACGGTGGGGCAAGGACTGAGTAGTTACCTACAAAATTCACAGGCCGTGTTAGGCCTGACACCGGCCCATGTAGCTCCACTGTTTTCTACTTGGCTGATAGGACTCTTTCATTTCAAGTACTTATTACTGGAGCACTTACTTCTGGACGGAATAGCAGCCAGGTGCATGCAGGTGTGGGCGGAAAATTGTGGTACAACGCATTTTGGAAAGTTTCTAAAGTGCTGCTGGGTCCTGAGACTGTTTCCGGAGTGCTGCCAGGTCCTGAGAGCGAAACTCTTTGGAGAGTGGAGAGCGAGAGTGGGCGGGGGCGGGATAGGGCGGCCAAAGGGAGGATTCGAAATCGCGAGGGTGATGCGGGAACATGGGGAAGGGATGGTGGGCTGCCAGGGCTGGAGGTAGCGTGAAGGCTGTGGCGTGCGGTTTGAGTTCTCGTGTCGGAGGTGGAACCTGTGATCTGTGGGGCGGATCGAGGTGTGGATATGGTAGCGTGAAGGCAGTGGCGTGCGGTCCGAGTTCTCGTGTCGGAGGTTGAACCTGTGATCTGTGGGGCGGATAGAGGTGTGGATATGGTGGAGGGAGCAGAGAAGATTAGCATGGCCCCTGCACAAGGACGGCAAGCATTAATTGAGAAATGGTCCAAACTTATATGCAAAAAAAAAAGTAAGGTGCTATTCTCCCTCGCAAGAAAGAAACCTTGAAGGCTGGGAAATAGGGTTCTTGAAGGTGAGACAACAGGAATCACTGCGAAGGAGGGCAGAGGTGGACCTGCGAACGGCGCCCTTCGGTAATGAATCCAGTGCACTCTACCCTCGCGAGCAATTTCACCTACAGAAGATGAGTTGCTGCATCCATACAACCCTAAGATGCCTTCTTAAACAAAAGCCAGTCAATGTACTCACGGCGAGTCTCTCTTAACTGAATCAGGGTGAAGTTGCCATGACCTACATCAAGGAAAGTCCTACCATTTCTACTCCACTGAACTCCAATCCATTTAGATTGGATTAAAGGATAACAAGTAGAAGAAGAATGTGGGCCAAATCATGAAGTTCACACAAAGTGACTTCTGACCCCCATACAGGCTGAAATTGCCAATCAAAGCAATAAGACTCCCTATGACCACTCTATGAAAGTTGGCATGGATACTTGGCCAGATGCACCCGCCACACTTTTTGTCTTTCTAACATTTCGAGAGTTGTGGCGAGGCCCAATTTCATTCATTCTAGTTCCAATCTGCCGTTTGAACTCAGGTCTCTATTTGAAGAGTTCATGGGTGCACCGACTGAAAAAAAAAAAAAAAAAAAAAAAAAAAAAAGAAAGAAAGTTGGCCTGGTAGGCTGTTACTGGATGAAGTTGAGAAAAGGGTGAACAATGAGTGAAGGAACAGTTTGAAGAAACAGTTTGGGTAGTGGAACACAGGCAAGACTGCTGGAGCCTGGCAGACCACGAAGCCCTATTTCGGAGGAAGTTGACACTCGGCCATTCAACTTGTTTTTTTTTTTCATGGAGTTCCCAACTCATGGTCTGGGGCTCGCTACAGGATTCGCCTGATGTGCAAAATGCGATTTGCTCTCCCTATAGTACTTGCAAACATGCACCGTCCATGCAGCAGTGCCTAAGGGTTACACACACTGCGCTCGGTGGTGCACCCGCCGTCCTGGCTGCGCCCCCACGCCCAACGTGGTATCAGTCGTGGCGGTTAACAAGCCGCGACAATGATGAACGGACTGGGCACTACAGGAGCGTCCAAATTCATCCGACTCCAAAACCTTTGACTCTATCTTTTTCCCGCGGCCGATATATGGGAAGCGTACTGGCGGCTTAAAAATCAGAGATAGCAAATTCATACAACCACAGGCCCATAACGGTACTATATCCTGCTCGAGCACTCCTTACGACGCTGACGTATAAAGGTGGTTTGCTCGTGATGCTAGTAGTTTCCCCAACCTGAAATCAACGGAACCAAAGCACTGATGAGTCGGTGTACAGTGGAACCTGTTTCACTCAGACCTTGCTTTCATGCACTGAGGGGGGCATACTCACACTAGCACTTCTTCACTCACTTCTGGACGTAACTGCATTCAGATACATCCACGTCTTCCCTTGAATGGGGTCTGATACATTTAAGAGAGTGCTAGCATGAGTATGCACTGCGTGAGGACATGTTTGCAACTTTGCATGGCCTTGTGTAACCGCATTGAACTCGTTGCAACATGCTGCGCGACGAGTGCAGATGTCCAGCAACTTCCGAACACGCAGACATATAACGAGTTCTTTTCTGATTTTTTTTGGTCCATCTTCTTAATGAATGTTGTAGACTTCGTGCTTGCCGTGTTCTTTTCCCTGTGAACTCCTTGTCTATTGAGTGGAGTTGAGACTCAGTTGACTGTTGACATCCTTTCTTTTTCTTTTTTTTTTTGCGATCTTCAAGATGTGTCAAATGGGCATGCATTGTTTGCTTTGACGTGTCTGTGAAAGTCTTAGCTTCTTAGGGGAGGGGGTATTTTCGTGTTGTTCGCTGGGGATGACAAACAATCAGTTCAAGCAGCTCCCAGACTCTTCATAGTGGCGTCTGAGCCAATGATCTGTGGAGTTTTCCATTGTGGTGTGAGTCAAGGATAGTTTGCTTTGGTCCTTGCTGTGAGTGTGAACTACCATGTTAGTGCGGCCTTGCTGCTTTTTCTGCCGGTTATGTTCTCTGTCCTGTTCCGTGTTCGCTGACCTGTTTGCCTGCTGGTGTGTTCCTTTGCTCTCCCGTTTGCCCACCCACCCACTCGCCTCATTGCATTGCCGCCTTCCGGCTCTTCCATTAAGATCTGGTGTGGTGCTTCTTGCCGCTTACCTTGATGATGCCTGCCTGGTAGCATTGCCACCTGCTGCTTGCATCATCACCGGCCAAGATGTTCACTTGCAGGCTTTTGCAGCAGGGGACAAAGCATATGATGACTGAAAACACCAACAAGCCATTCTGCAGACTGCAAAGGGTTCAACCTATTCTCTGTATCGTTCCAATTTTAACGGATGTCCCGAAGGACACAGTCTGCCAGTCTTCCCCGTGCTGTCGTCGTTATTTTTTGGGAAGCTATGGAATGACTGCAAGGAAACTGAGCGAGAGCGATAGACACAAAATAATCCAGATTGCAATATAACGCTGAGCCCCAGATAGTCTTGTACCAAGCAGAAAGCACAATGCACCAAGATACAAGCCAAATAAGAGCAATACAATGAACTCAAATGTCAATGTCGACACTCTCTCGCCACCACCAACATAGCATCCAATGCCGCTCTTCTCTATTAGCGCTCGACGCCCAGCCTATCCTACTCGGCACCTATCTAACCTAGACTACAATATGCAACAGGAGTAACTTCCAGCTGAAAAAAGACCAATGTACGCGATGATGTCACCAATTCAGACTGCCAGCATGCGCCTGGTATATGTCTCATCTCCCCTCTGCCTCGCCCTTGTCTCCCCACAGTGTGCATCCCCGACACCCGACGACCACCATCACCATCACCAGCCACTACAAGCAGGCCCGGCTATGGACGCTCGCACCTGCTCCCCACTTGCAGTGCCCCCAATTCCACAACTAGAGCCTGTCCGCGCTCTCCAGCTAGCGCCCCAGCAGGGTGGCCGCCAGGTTGCCTCCGGCTAGAATGCCTGACTAGGCGACAGGCACTTTCCTTTATCATAAGTGCAGGCTGGCCATGGGGCCCAGTAGCTTCCTGTCGGGCCAAAGTGTCTGTGCCCTCGACCAGTTCAGATACTGGCCTGAGCCCGATGCAGTTTGGCACGCCCAAATCTGCAACGCGGCTCCAAGTGTTCGCTGCATTCTGATTGGCTCGTGGCCAGTATGTGACACAGCAGCTGCGTTTTCATTGGTCCACGGCGGTTGTGACACGTCGGCCTCTAGGCTGAGTAGGCTCTCGTTGGAAATATGCAGGGCCCAGTCACACAGGCAATATCTGCCTCCAGAGCCGAAGTGAGCAGGCCAGGCTCAAGCATACCAGCCCAGGGCCTTTCCCAGACGTGCCCAGGGCCCCGTTCGGTTGGAGGGCTCAACCGCCCAACGTGGCTGCCCAGCTTTGGGTCTCGCAAGTAGGTCATGGTCACACAGCATTACTGAGGCCCCGACTGGTTATGAAATGCCTTTTTTTGGGACTCAATCGAGTGGTATTTTCATGGGAATTTTATTTATTGCTGTAGGTTTTTTATGGAAAATAACTGCAGTTCCTTTGTAACAATCTGTCGTGAAGCATGGGCTCAGCAAACCCCAGAAGACCACTCAGGATTGTGCCCTTTCCATGGTCGCATTGGCCTGCACTGAGGCCTAGGTGCATATTAGCAGAGGCCCGCCTTCACTTAAGGCGGGCAAAACCATTTCCAACACTGCTGACGGACTCAAATCTTTGCATACCCCTTGGGGTTTCTCTTTTAAACTTTGTTTTTTTTTTTCAATTTGGACCCTTTCTCGATTTATTTGTGTCATCCTTGCGCAGGGGCCATGCTAATCTTCTCTGTATAGTTCCTGCAACACTATTAGGGGGGTTGCTGAGCTCGGGGTGCCTGCGTCTGTATGTTCCCTCGGTGATTGGAGATATTCGTTGAAACGACTCCCTGGCTCCAATGATGTGAACCTACAGACTATAGATTTGTACTTCTGCCGTGAGCAGGTGATGTTCTGCTCTGGTCGGTGGCGTGTGAGGAGACTGCCTTGTCTGTGATGCCTTGCTGCCTTGCCCCTTCGTAGCCTCACTGCTTTGTTGCTTTGCTGCCTTATTGCTTGTTGCTTATCGCACTGTCCTGCCTGCCTTGCCGTTTGGCTGCGCACCTGCCTCCCCTGTGCACTCCAGCCTATGTGCCTCTTTGCCTTGTTTCATCACTGCTCGTAACTAAGAGTGCCTTGCTGCTTGTGAGGTCACCTGCTAGCCTCACCTTGGCGATGTAAGTTGGTTCATTTTTTGACCCATTTAGGTGCTTCTATTTACGTAGGAAGCACTGTAGGTAGTGATATGTGTACTCGATGGAATGAACACGTTTACCGTGCCGGTAACCCCTCAGTAATCAACCCCTCGGTAATTAACGACGGCTGTCGTAACGAGAAACTTAACCGTTGGTTGAGAAGAAACTGTCTTTGCCTGTTCTGTCGATGACCTGAACATTTCTAAGAAATTCTTTATTCGACATCTCTCTTCGTCTCTTAATGTGTAAGATCACCTATGAATACAAATACTTATGCAATTATTCAAATGGGCGGACAACAGCTTCTAGAAGGTCAAAGAGAAGAGAAGAAGGAAAGGTCTGCGTGAACGACTAAGGGAGAAAAGACGAAAGGAGGGTTGCGAGGGACCTAAGGTAGTCGGGGATCGGTCGTTCATTGTTTTTCACTGTCTGGATGTTGGCCAACAAAAATGTGTGGTTGTATGCCGTGGAGGTAACTCGTTGGCTGATGCATGCATGCAAAGTGGTGAAGAGATGCTACGGTGCATCTACAGTTTCTTGCGAGTTTGGCGTTAATCAACTTCGTCATTGTCGAGGATGGTTGAGAGATGGAGTTGTTCTTCGATTCGGTACTGTTTTTTTTTTTTTTTTCATGAGCAAATCTTTATTGCTGAAGCTCCCTTGTCCTTACTTCTCAGCCAACCGAATTCGCGGCAGCATCTGTATGCGTGGGGGGATTAGATCAGTTGAGTTTCGCCTATTCAGCTATTCGTAGTTTTTCTGAGAAACTTATGTGAGGCTAGGCTACCAGAGTGGCACGGGTCCACTTGCCCGGCCGGGCCAAAAAGAAAACAAAAAAATAAAATTATATTTCTAATTTAAATTTTATCTTAAATTTGGTAAATAATTTCGATGTGACCCTGAGGCAAAAGTTGTTCAGTTTATTTTTGTGCACAACATAGTTTTTTTTTCGGATTTTCTGGAGTTTCTTTTTTTTTTTTTTTTTTTTGGCTGGGACCTTCCCTAATACTTGCACGGCCGGGCCGCCCGGGAAAATAGGGTGACCAGGGCGGCCGGCTTGTAGCCTAATGTGAGGTAGATTAAGATTCATTCTTTCATGCATAGCAAAATATAAGATTCAATGTTCAATTACGGAAGAGATTATTATTCGCATTGTGTACGACCATCTCTCCTCTGCAAAGCATCCGTAGTTAAAATTGTCCAACGGTTGTCTATCTCTAGTGCATTGAAATGGAAAGATTCGCTGGTGCGTCGGAAGCGTATCGTTTGGTGTAAAAACCGCGCACGGTCGGCGACGTGATTCACGACTATCGAAAGGCAGCTCAAGACGATGTGGTTGAACGTGGTTGCATACGAGCTGATGCCTCTTTTCCCCGCTGTGATGGACACATTGCTTTTTGTCGAGTAAAATACTTCAGGGTCACTAAGTAGAATAGCTTGAGGTACTGTGCTTCGGACTTCTGTTGGTTTTATGATGATGATGATGAGGTCGGCCTCAATCTGTGGTACGGTGGAGGAATATTTCAAAGAATCACAAAGATACCAAAGCGGACGCACTGGTATTCGTGAGTTTCGAACTTGGGTCTATAACATACGGAACGTTTTTAGGCTGAGTTTTGGCTCGGGTTCCGGTTTTCTCGTCTAGATGAATGAGGTCGGCTTTTCAGAATTGATGATTCTCTCAAAAGTATAGTCAGCATCAGTCTCTAACTTACATCTCAATCATCCTGAATATTCCTGAATCATCCCAAATTTTCATTAATCATCAATGTATTCCAATTATAAGAGACGCTGGGCCCGGTTCCCAGCACGTGCTGTTCCCCATGCATAGATCGGAGCAATTGTTATTAAACCACCAGTATACCTCCGAGCCTATTTTCGACGTGGTACTTGCCAGTACCCGAACTTTCAGGAGGCCGGGACCGACATCGGCTGCCGTTGATAAATCTGATCGGCGGCCGTCGTTTCGTTTCGGCCTCCTGAAAGGTCGGAGGCCGAGTATTTTCGAACCGTCAAAGGTACAGGTGGTTAAAAAAAAAAAAAAAAAGATTAAGAAAAAAAAAAACGACAACAAAATATTACAGTGGCAGATGGAAAATTTCTGTTTTCCTACCGGTTTCTTGGATAGATACAGAATTCCTGTTACGCCTTTGTGACCTGTTCCCTTTAGTTGACTCGTAGCATTCTTTTTCTTTTTTTAATTTTGACCATTTCTCGATTTACGCTTGTCATCCTTGAAAGCGCAGGGGCTATTTGCTAATTACCCTTTTCGGTATCGTTCCAACTTTAACGGATGTCCCCAAGGACCACTCGTAGCGTCTCTCAATCGCCCTGCAAAGATAAAAAGGGTCACGGTGTTTTCTAAAAAAGTCCTGCAAATATAAAAACGGTCTCAGTGCCAGCTTTTCACCGACAACCAACAAGGTCCCTCATGAAGGCTGGGTGGCACGCCAAGCCGAAACCGGTATGATCATGCCGCCGTAGTTTTGACTGACTTAGCATTTTCAAAGGTTTCTTTTTCTACGTGAGTCCGTCACATTCGGAAGAATACACAATTACTTTATAATAATACACGATTACTTTTTAAATAATACACGATTACTTTTTAATCTTGCATCGCATGGCTCGTGTCTCACTTCCTTCTCCTTTCCTAAAATGGTCTGTCTTCCCTCTTCTCCTTTCCTCTATGGTCTATATCTTTTCCCTTCTCCTGTCTATAATTGACGTATTGGATGTCGTTTACTTAAGTGCTATGTTGTCCTTCGTCGAGTTGTCATTACAACATTTCCTGAGAGGATAAAATAAAAAAAAACATTTCCTGAAAACGTTTCCACGTCCTTCCGTGCCACCAAGATCGTTGGACGCCATTGCAAGAACAGCGCTGCAAAGCAGTTCCAAACTGACGAATACAAAAGTGATGCACTTGGACAACAAGTACGGCAAATACATGGATCTCATCCCCCACACAGACTAACTAGAATTTCAATAGACTACCATCCTTCGAATTTGACCGGCCGCTGACCAAAAAAGGGTCCGAATCATTCCGACGATGACGAGCTCTGTTGCATCTAAACGGTGACAGTTCGGTGTTGCTCTTTTCTGTCGTTAGCTCCATCTCCTGTCTTCTCCAACTGCAACAAAAAGCGTTCGAATAGTGTTCGCTTAGCATTCTTCAAGCAGTTCATAATTCTTATAAATAAAAAAACCATCAGCAATGAGACAGACATCAATAAAGGAATGAGACCTAGACCTATACGACTACAGAAAAATGGCGACCCCACACCTTTCTTGGCCTGGAGGGGCAAAATAACGCCTAGTTTTTGTCCTGACCAGTTCAATATTTCTTTTTTTTTTGCCTGGCCATCGGATTAGATTCATTATTTTGAAATTCTGAGGGGTCTCCTGAAAAGAAAAACCACAAGTACCTCCTAAAAGTGCTCCTCGTTAACGGGCATGGCTTTTGGGATGAACGGGCCTGGGCTTGTAGGCCAGATTCAGCTAAGTGGAAACGGCGCAATTTCCACTTTTGGCTCGCCGTTAACGTGGTGGAGCACTTTATGAGGTACTGGTGGCTTAAGCTTTAGTTGCTCGACCTTTCCCAGTGTTGCGTCTGCGTTGCACTCCAGGGAGCGGCGAGCCCGAGCGAATATTAAAATTTGAAAAAAACAAAAAGGGAATTTGGTGACCCAAGGATCGCGAAGAATATGAACTGGTCCTGTTAGCACGGTCCCTGATGCTACCGGCTGTCCACTACCGTCTTTCCCCGAACATAACGAACCCTGAAAATGACCGTATACAAGATATGCTTCCGGCCCGATACAGTAAAAATGTGGGTGCGTTGTGTTCGTGGGAAGACAGCAGCCGGTACCGCCCACCTGCAGGTCGAGAGCAGCCCCCGCATGTTCTCTCCTGAAGACGGTTCTGGCTGCTACGTGGCTCCCCGTGTGCCTACAATTAGAAGTGGTAAACAAGTGCCCCCGTAGATGAGGAAGCAGGGCTTACGCTAAGGAAGCAGAAAGATGAGGTAGGGGTGTGTCCTGTGAGCGACCTTTAAAACAATAAAACTGAAAACAAAATAGTGGTAGGTAGGTAGCGTGAGGTGAAATTGAGAGAAGAATGTACCTTTTAGTTAAAAGAACAAAAGAGGAAGAATATGAACTGCAGAGCATACACAGATGCCCAATTCGATGCGCAAATCTGGGCTGGGTGGACAAACCAGACCAGCAACTGATGAGAGGATAGCACGAACGCAAAAACGTCGTCTATTTGCAGCGCGAATACTGTTCTTGCCACTGCGTGTGACCGCTGCTGGGATCTAGATAGAAGCTGAGCTTAATTATCTTGCAATAAAGCCTTTGGAACGCGTTTACTTCTGGCTTCTTTTTTTTTCTGTTTTCCACTTTTTTCATGTCCGCCATCTCGATTACCAATCACATCATCCACAGTTGCACGTAGCGTACACCTGTTCACTTGTCGCTTCTTTCTGTTTTTCACCTCTTTTACAGCCCTGCATCCTGATCACCAATCACATCAGCGAACACAGTTGCAAGTAGAGTACACTCTTTTTAACTCCACAGTTTATTCTATCCGCAGCGAGTAGGCGATTCACAGAGAGCTCTCCTCCTTTCTATCGTCGACAGCTGCCCTTCCCCTCCAACCCATGCGTGACCTATTCATTGCTTCGTTCTTCTACTCTTATCCCTTGTGCAATCGTCGAGAGCTCAAACGAAGCCAACGGTTCCTCTATATGCCTGCGTACTGCATGACTGTCCCGATGAAAGCTCGAGACTCCGGTTTCAGTTAACCAAACCCAGGGATCCTCCCGATAAAGCAAAGCATCATACCGTTTCCTGCTACCAACTTCTCATTAATGTTTTGATTACCTTCGTCTCCTCAACCATGACACCTCATGAAGCAGAACGCACACAACACATCTATTATTTCGCTACTTCCATGGCATCTTGTTGACAACTACGTCCTGGCCTAAATCCACAAGAGGTTAAAAAAGGGCTAGATTTTGATGTACCCGTAGTTACACGAGGAGATTTTTATGATCGTTAGTATTGTGTGCGCATTGAAGAAAGGCTGCAGTCTTCGAACCATCATCCAATGCTTGAATCAAACGCCAAATACCGATTCAAAAACTAACGGACTTCCGACAGACAGCAAGAGAAATGTGTACACCTGATGTGGGTGAAACGGCCACCATCTTTTCTTATTCCGTTTGGTGACGTCTTCAATTTTAGGGACGAACGAAGATTTGCGTGAACTGCTCAAGAGGCAAGTAGACAGCGATCGTGATGCTTTTTGAACGAGTTTACCAACGCCAGGATCTAACACAACACCAGAAAAGCCAGTGTCTCCAAGCTGTTTATTCGATATTTTCCCTCTGCCGAGTGTGTCCCCAACAGCTCTCTAAACTATATTCTCAGTGCACATATTTGGTCGACAGGGTCAAGTCTCAAGATCTGCATCACGTCGGCGAGCCGCTGACCTTGCTAGGCCACGAGCGTTTTCGACCCGGAAACAGACAGACCTAGAGATTGAGCTGGTTAGATATTGAAACAGTTCCATGTAGCAAGAAGACCAGTAAAATTGGCGTGTGCCCAGATGCCATCGAGCGCCTACGTTTTCACTACGCACACGTTATACTGACTTCTTCCCCCACATACGACGCACGGTTATTCAAGCTGTATTCAGACTGAAAGATCCCAAATACAGCTATAACGACCGTGCGGTCTATTCGGGGGAAGGAGTTAGACAGGCCTGCGAGAACATCATCAACGATTTGGGTGTGATTTTCTCGACACCTACGCGCGAGATTTCTTATCTCTTGAAATCCTAAAAAAACAGTTCTAATGCGGATCAGAGTTACATGGCCAAAACGTCGCCATGGCCAGACCTTCAGATTCTATGAATCCGCACACAAAAGTGCTCTTCGACTACAACACTGGGTATGGAGAATACACTACCTTTCACTGGAGCAGTGCTATTAGACGGCGTCGTTTTTCCATTGTCCGCTGCGAAGTCGGGTTAGGGAAAAAACACTCGGATATTTGAATTTGCGCGACCTCACCGCAGTCCATTGTAGTCGGAGTACATTCTTCCACCAACGCGAGCAAGAACCACAGCAAGTGCAAACATTGCCAAGTTCATTTAGCGACTCTTGCGGGAGAGGGGAAAAGACGAACGCACGACTATCATGCACGATAAATCCAAAAGATCGGCGAAAGCTCTAGTGAGCACAAAGCAGGTACAATCATCACACACAACTAGACAGCGCCTATTGCAAGCCACATGCAGCGCCACATCTTTCGTCAACACCAACAACTCTCTCGCGTGCCGATCGCGGGTCCACACATTCGATCAAGAACAAATCTCCGCGACACACATCAACTGAAGGAGTCGTCCATTCTTAGTTGTAAGATCGACAGACCGTTCTGAAATTCCCCAGTGACAATTCAGTCAATCGAAGACTTTCCCTACAGCCTGCGACACTCAGATGGATCAATGAACCTTATCTTATAGCCCTCCCCCACACCGCAGCTCGTAAAAGACCGGGGTTTGGTTCTATTCGGGACGACTCCAACCTATAGATATTCTCCCCTCTATGCATGTACCCAGCTGATCAGCGCAGCAGACCGAAATCAACACGCAGCCGCATGCAGAGCCACATCTTTCGCCGACTGTGAGTGATCTCCATATCGACATCACTCGACACCTAAGATTCAAAGAACATACTCCAGAATGGAGACAACGGCCGCCTCAGCATCATCCCATGGACGGAGCATCGTTGAAACCGAAACTTCCAGGAACAGACCCCCAGGACAAGAGAACAAACCGCAGTTGCACAACATAAAGGGAATACCGTGGAAAACCTAGGGATTCAAGGACCCCGGGACAGAAAACAGATAGCCGCGGCGAAACCACGAGGCCAGGGAGTATCTTTGACACACACAGAACGACGACTGGTGAAACATTACGGCGGACCTCAGTCACAGGACGCCGTATCCGCAATCTGTCGTGGGTATTTCATCGAGAGAGAACGACGTGCAGATCGTTCTCATAAAGGGGGGCGCAAGTAGATGCAGCAAAATCCGGAAGGTCTTGGGGGAAGTAAGAAGCACCAAGAAGTCCAATTTGTTTCCAGAGCAGCATGCATTCCATACACAACACCATAACAGCCGCATGCATTCCATACACATCACCATAACAGCAGCATGCATTCCGTACACAACACCATAACAGCGACATGCATTCCATACACAACACCATAACAGCAGCATGCATTCCATACACAACACAATAACAGACCTCTAGAAGAATTGGAATTTGTTTCGAGAGCAGCATGAAATACAAACGCTAACAACCAGTGAATAGAACCAGAAATAATTGTGTGGAAATAAAACAGGATTTGGTCAAACAAGAAAAAAAAAACACCTCTCAAAATTGCTCTGAATTGGAAACTCAGCAGGTCACCAATCTTTCGTTACATCTTTAAGAACACTCGCATTCCGTGTGAATACGGAGATGCCAGTACTCATCCGATTACATCACTTGAGAGAACACAACACCACTAGAGAATACTCAATCGGCTCAAGAAATCGCAACAGACCGCCACAAGAACAGCGCGCCTGAAGCTGCTTCCAGAGTATCACACCTCTCGGCGACTCGAGAACCCTAATGCGTCGCTGGAAAGAAACACGACCACTCTCCCTTTCAATCGGCTAATGAAACCCTGACAGGGACCGCGATAAGAACAGCGCGCCTGCAGCTGTGGCTCCCATTATATCACAACTCGCGGCGGCCGGAGAACCGGGCGGGCGAACTAAACCCTCCAACAACAGACGCGCCGAACTCAGAATCGCCCACAGAGAAGAAAACGAGAAAGCAATCCAGAACAGAAACGGAAGACGTTCTGACGACACTACACGATGCGGTAATGGCCGCCATCCGCCCAGAAAAAAGGGTCAACAAAAAGCAGCATTTTAGTCGAACAGACTGAAACCCATGTCGTCGTCTTCCTCCTCTTCCGGCTCCTCTTCCTTCTGCAAAATCACGACACAACGGAAGACAGAGACAGAGAGAGAGAGAGACAGGTCAGACGACCGACGTCTTCATATTAACCAGGGCAAGAAAACGAGATCGTTACCTCACAACTTGCGGTAGACTGCCGCAAGAAATAATATTTCACATGCAGAGCGAACAAACACTCAAATCGGATCAGACAGGTCAGACAACCGACATCTTCGTATTAACCAAGGCAAGAGAACGAGATCATTGCCTCACAAATTGCAGTACACTACTTCACGAGATAACAAGTCACATGCAGAGCAAAACAACTCAAACCGGATCAGATAAATATCCCTTTGGGCATTCAACATCCACGTTTCTGGCCCCGCAATTTCGGCAAAATTTTCAAACCGAAATTACAACATCGGGCTTTCGGGTTACCGTCAGTAGGAGCTGACGATTTCAGTTCCAAAAACGGCGAAATTGCGGCCAGGAACGTCAAAGTCAAATGTTCGATGGGGTAAAATCACACTATAGCGGAAGGAAAGTGGAGCAAAAAGAAATTATTGAAGTCCAGAGAACCCCCGTCCACAAGACCTCCAGTTAAGTGAAGAAAGGAAGCTTTGCTCTTTAGCATGACCCCATGACTTCCATATCAAGGCAGTCAAAAAAAGCCCGATTGTTATGCACAGGCAATCAAAGCCCAATAGCATCCTACAAAAAACAAACACCATACTACTGGTTTCTGTCCACATAATGGTTTCTGTCCACATACTACTAACGTCTTCACCCAAATAGAAGGCCCAATTATTATAGCTGTATCTGGACTGAAAAATGCACCGAATACGGCTATAATGACGGGGCGTTCTATTGGTGTGAAGACGATGGTTTCTGTCCACTCGCAACCACCACAACTACTATCATATTTCTCATTCGCCGAGCCCCCTGCCCATCTGATCTTTACAGGTACCGACGGACCTCTATATCTGTAGTAAGCTGAAGCGCCACACAACAGCCATCCGATTCCGAAACAGAACCATACCAGACAATTTACAACCCTTTTGAATGCAGACAGCCCCAACAAAGCAGACCGCCCCAACGAGGATAAATCTAGAACATCTCCGGAATGTCATTTACTCCGCCGAAACAAATGAAGAGATCCCAATTTAAAAACATCACTTCGACAAACCAATCAATCAACTTATGCTATCGTCGATAACTAAGAAACCATCGTGCAACAAAATCACACCGTCAACGAAAACACGACCGGCCAATCCCTACAAATCGAGACGAGACCTCCGTACAGCAAACATACACCGACGATCACGCGCAACCAGAGACAAGCCACGTCCCACGATCTGAGATAAGATCAACGGCCACCATCGAACGACTCCATCCCAGATCTCATTTCAACCCTCGCCACCAGATCAGACAGCCAACGGACAAGTCGTACCTTTTAGTCGCCGACAAAACCCTAGAACGTGTACTGATACTAGAAAATTTGTCAACTCTGCAGTCCGTTATTCCAACCACCACCAATCATTGATGATTGAGGTTGCACACATTATATACCCTCACAGGTTTACCCTCACAGGTTTACTTGCACAGGATTATGAGTCCAACCCCACAGCGAACACATACAGATAACCCTAGAATAAGGTGAAACTTCGCTCTTACCTTTTCCTCAACCTTGTCCTCCGCAGGAGCCGCGGCGGCAGCACCTCCGCCACCACCACCGCCACCACTGACCATTGGCGCAGCGGCACCACCTGCAAATGAATAACAATAACAAAATGCCGAATAGCTTTTAGAGACAACAAGAAACAGCCAGATTGATTAACTTCCATTCGAATCCAACATGGAAATCACCAAAAAGAAAACGAAACGGCAATTGCAGAACTTCAGCAAGCATTTCATCAGTGATTTTCGATATTAACAAAAAAGCCACCGCCACTCCCTTCCAGCCCCCATCTGCATATCCGTAATCTCTTCCGACCCCCATCAACTTAGCGACGACTTACCAGAGCCCGCGTTCACGAGGAGGCTGTCTAGGCTTCTCTTCTCGAACAGCTTGGTAAACAGAGCAGGCCAGTAGCCCTCAACCTTCACACCGGCGGACTTCACCAAGGTGGTGATTTTATCTGCCTGCGAACGAATTAAGGAATAAAAAGAAATACGACAAAAAACTTTTCCAGGATCCCCCTACCACAGACACCCCGTCCAACCCTGTCATGGACACTTTGCTCATTTGTTATTTTCCCATGCTCTACCCTGACTCCCCTTCCCTCCACACTTCCCACCCTTGTTCTGCTACCTAAATAAAATTTCATTCATTACATTACGCCTGAAAAAGCCATCATATGCGGTGGGATTTAAAGGGTCTGAAATTCTGAACCTGCAGTTCATTTCTTGTTCTACATATTCACTAGAAATGTAGCCACGTTTCAATCAACTGTCGAAGCTTCTTCTCCACTGCATGACGATTACCAGAGTTATAATGACCGTCGGATGCTTGAGATCAATTGCTCCAAGACCTGGTTACCCCCAACACACACGGCCTTACTCATTTCCATAATCTCTCTACCTCATATTCCGCTCGAGAAGTCCCGCCCCTTCCGCTCACATATTTTTCCATTCTCGTCTTCTTGTTCCCATTCGAACACTTTCGGCCCTCTGTGAAGTAAAGGGTCTGAAATTCTCAACCTCGCCTAGAATGGAACGCGCCCACGTCCCCAGCGCATGCCTTACTTCACAGAGGGCCTTATCGTTCGTTTTCATTCTCTCCACTTCTACCTCCGCTCCAGAGACTCCACTCTCGTCTCACTCCCTCTCCCATTCTCATCTCTTTGTTCCCATTATAACTCTTTCGCCCCTCCACTCAATGCCGCGGTCCCCCACCCACGTCCCCTCTTCCGCAATGAAACAACCGCGTCTTCTCGCCTCTGCTCCATCTCATTACCCGCTAACATCTTCACCTTACCACTCAAATTCTCCAGGTCATCCCACTCTCTCACACTACCTCATGCAATCAGATGCTCTCATCCCCTCACTAGGCCCCACGAGACGCAATCTTGAGATCCCGTCATACTTCTCCTTCTCTTCAAAGACAACTCCTTTCCCCAACCGACGCTTCTATCACAGCCCATAATCGAATCAGAAGCAGCCAGCGTCCCCTCCCGTTCATAGCAATTCGGCAACTGCCGTTATCCCTCCCGTCTTGCTTTCCCCGATGGCCCCCCGATTCAGCCCCGAGGTAATGATCGTTCATGGGAACAACAAGGTGCTCAGCAAACCCGCCGCCTTGCTGCCTTGCCGCCCTGCCGCAAGCCAAGAACGAACCTGCTTGTTGTCCCAACATTCAAGACTAGCAGATTCTCACGTTGGCATGATTAGGGTTCGTGAAAGTAGGCTGTGCCGCTACCCGAGAACAAAACCGTTTACTGTCCCTACATTCCCGATTGGCAGCTTCTCAGATGATAGCAGAGTTAGGGTTCGTGAAAGTGTGCTTGACGACGCGATGGCGGCAGAACAATTACGGCACTTCAAAAAAGGATACAGTGATGGGGATTCCATCGTCGTGCAGGATGAGTGCGGCATACGTGCAAGCTAACTCGCTGGTCGACATCTTTGCTGGATGATCTGAACGCGAAAGGCCACGCCAACTACGGAGAACGCCAAGTGCCGAGTGCGTTTCGAGCTTGCGAGAGAGAAGGCTATGGTCCGAGTGGAATGCTCTTATGTGCTGGGTCGCAGCTGCTGTACAAAATGTTCCGCGCGGGTCCGGAGAATTTCGGCCTGTGGAAGAGGGGGGGACAGGGGCCAGGAGTCCAGGGTCATCCCGCCCACGCTTCCCGAACGAGCCGTGCTCTAGGGACCAGCGGGCGCAGGATTCAAGGTAACCTCAGGGCACCCTCCAGGGGGCAGGCCCGGCAGAGTATTCGGAGCAAGCCGTGCTTCTGTCCTGGAGGCCAGCGATGGGAACTTTCTTTTCTTTTCTTTTTTCATAAACTAAGCTATATTCTTCCCTCAATTTCACCTTTCGCGATCTACCTACCACTACTCCTAAGCTATACAGGGGAGCCCTGCAAGCATAGCTACCTCTCACAGCCACCAGTACCTTTCTCATCTATTTTTTCAGAGTCCCGCAGGGCTTGGCATGCGCCTTGGCGGTGGGGGGGGCTCTAGCCGTTCAGGCCTGAGCGGCACCGCAACTCTTTGGCCGACATCGAAATCCTGGTGAGGTGTTTGGACCTAATCCAATAGGGCGGGCACCTAAATTGTACGGACGCTACCAGTTGACAAAGGGAAAAGCAAAAAAGAAACAGGAAGGTGTTTTCGTACAACGGTACTGGCAATCAGTACGGAGCACGCGCACTGGGTCACCGTGCAGACGACGATTTCCAACGGTCATTCGGTTCCTCGCGTGTCGACTCCTCGCACATGTACGCTTAGGTAGAACGTTCACGACAATGGCGATCGATCTCACGCCTTGCTGCTACTTACGTGTATGAAGGCATAAAAAGGTTGCATGGTGATAGTTGTCTCCCAGCGTCCCCGCCATGGATCCTTGGGCTGACCCCCATGCAGTTTTTTCTCGTGCGTTGAAAAAAATGCATTGTCGATATCCGTGTTTGCTACACAGGTTGAGGTGAATATTGAATGTATGTGGCGGAAGTGGATTCGTAATAGTTTTTTTTCCATATTTTCCTTCATTTTTTTTATTGACTTTTTTTCTCCTTCGATTAACTGATTAATCAACCAACCAATCGATCAATTAATCAATCGATCAATCAATCAATCGATCAATCAATCAATCAATTAATCAATCAATCAATCAATCGACCTATAAATCAATCAATCAATCAATTAACCAATA
Organism: Chara braunii; assembly: GCA_003427395.1. Classification (NCBI taxonomy): domain Eukaryota; kingdom Viridiplantae; phylum Streptophyta; class Charophyceae; order Charales; family Characeae; genus Chara; species Chara braunii. Next base: position 4,586,027 of record BFEA01000020.1, on the reverse strand, counting down.
TAACATTAGATCATTCAACTGATTGATTCATTCATTCATTCATTGACTGATTTATAGGTCGATTGATTGATTGATTGATTGATTGATTGATTGATTGATTGATTGATTGATTGATAAGTTGATTGATTGATTGATAAGTTGATTGATAGATTGATTGATTGATTGGTTGATTGATAAGTTGATTGATTAATTGATTGATTTATCGATCAATTATTTGATCAAATTGTTTGATCGATGAATCATATTTCACTCGGAACGAGAGTAGGTTAACAGAGACGATGATTTTCATATCATTTGTCATGCCATTATAAAAAATAAAAAAAAATAAAAAAAGGTCATTTTAACCAAATTTGTTATCAATTTATAGTGTGGATACCATACTAACTAACTGCAGAAGAAAAAAAAAACGAAAAAAAAAAAAAAAAAAAAAAAAAAAAAAAAAAAAAAAAAAAAAAAAAAAAAAAAAAAAAAAAAAAAAAACATATTAAACGGCAAGGCAAAATGGCACTTTCATGAAATTCCGTCAACATTTCAATTTTAAAAATTTTGAGAAATTTAATAAATCTTAAGAAATAAAACTCTAATGCTCCAAACGACATTAAATTTGGCACACAACAACATTTAACAAACATAAAAACATGCAAAAAAAAAACTATATAATTTGACCCCCAAACCCTAATTTGAATTTTGGACTCGTTACCTAGGGTCTGAAACTGGGGGTCCCTATTAACCACTCATGCTTGAAACTCTACAAGTCTCGTCGCTTCGACCGAACTCATGCACGCTTAGTGAATACAGGGACTGCGAATTACATAAAGTATCGACCTTTCGTAGCGTCGTGTTAAAAGGTTGCAAATTACATAAAGTATCAACCTTTCGTAGCGTTGTATAGTGAAGAAAACTTCGATACATTGATTGATGATTCGACATCTGTCATTTCACCCGCAAGACAGATTGAGAGAGAGGGAGAGCGGGGGAGAGAGAGAGAACGGATAAACTATTTTCGTCGATTCTCAGTTAACTCTCCCTGACCGTCGGCCAAATGTCGTTAAGCCTCATCAGTCCATCCCCGCCCTTTCCCGACCCTCCCCTGCCCATGCTCTTTGTTTTTTTTTTTTTTGTTTTTTTTTTCGATCAATCAATCGATGAATATTATTTCAATGGATCGAATCGATCAATATGTATTGATTAAATTGAATCGATTTAATTGATTCAATAAATGTTTGATCGATTCAATTTATTTTATGGATCATTATCGATTGATTGATTGGAAGAATGACTGATTAATTGACTGTTTGTCTGTCGAGTTTGTCACCCCCCCCTTTTCTCCGTCATCCTTCTCCTACAACGGATTTATGATGAGAAAAAAAATTACAAAAAAATATTTTTTGCTTCACCGTTATTTCCGGATGACATTATGTCATAGCAAAACCTCTCCCAAGTTCCCCCCCTCCCCGCCCTGCTTCCACACCCCCCGACCCACTATAATCGTAACAAAATTTTTTCTCTCTTGCTCCTTCCTCGACCCTTCCTCTTCCATTATTATTATTATTTCATGCCTACCACCAGACAACCCTCCCCCAATCTTTTATCAATTCCTCCATTTTTTCTCCCGCTTTTATCTTATGCACGTTGCTAACCTTTGCTACCCGCCTCATGCTGCCCCACCCCGTCCACACTCGCCCCAAGATCCGATATTATTTTTCCCTCTCTCAACAATTTTTTTTATTATTTGTCGTTCCCTCAGTGTATCTCCCCCTCACCCCTCAGCGACCATCTCAGCTCCGTCCTCCGAGCCTTCTCGCCCTCCTCGATCCTCGCTCTCCGATCGAAGTTTTACATCAATCAATCAATCAATCAATCAGTCGGTTAATCAATCAATCATGTGTCACTACTTCATTGAATTATCGAATTTATTAATTTATTTATTGACCGATTGAGTGATTAATTTATTTGTTGATTGATTGATTAATTGAGTAGGTGTTTCATTGCTTGATTGTTATTGTAAGGTAAGGTAAATACTAATCGTTTTATTTATCTATTTTTTATGTATGTTTATTAATTTGCATAGTTCTCTTCGAGAACAACAACCTAATAAACTTATTCATTATTTAACCACCACTATATCGCTCACTGTGGTAACTTTCAATAACGCAGGCCACTTTTTTATATTCTCGTATTGTCCGTCTCGGGGCAAAATTATCACCCGTTGGTGAGATTTCAAATATGATCGATATGATAAAAAATTTGGATAAACAAAAATAAAAAAAATATCACAACTACGATATCTATGATGTCGGACAAAGCCATCGGCGAGTGTCCTCTCACACTTTTCTAAATATATAATGCCACTACTAAGGGAACGTGAGTGTTATTATCTCTGATTTTTTGTTTTTCCTTTGGCTTGCGTTTTCGTGTTAGCGAAGTAGAGCGTCATCCATCTATCAATGAATTAATCAATGAATCGACCAATCAATCAATCAACCAGGCAATCAATCAATCAACCAATCAATCAATCAACCAATCAATCAATATAGGAATCAATCAATTATTGAATGACGTTGCACGATTTTATTGAAAAATTATTTTTTATAATTGAATAATTTATTATTTGATTCTATCTTTGATTGATTTATTCGTTGATTCATTGATTAGATGTTACAGTAAGGTAGGGGAAATATAAGTCAATATGATTTTTTTTTTTAAAGAGTTGACTTCGATAACTTCATGTCAATTAAATAATTCCTCTTTTAAAAAATGTAATACGTATTGTATCTAGGTTACCGGTCGGGCCACCTATGTCACCCTATTTTCCCGGGCGATCCGGTCGTGCAAAAAACAAGGAAGGTCCCAACAAAAAAATATATATATGGAAAAAAAAACACTATTTTTTTTTTATTTGACCAACTTTTGTCTCAAGGTTATGCGGAATTCATTACCAGATATAAAAATATGATGGGGTGTGAACCGACAGTCTGTAGAGTTTTCAATTTGGTGCGGGTGAGTGATAGTCTACTTTGATTTTGGTTAAGGTAGATTATCATTTACACTGTAATCAGTGAGGGATTCTGCAGACTGTTGAGGGTTCAGCCTCCTGATGAGTCGGTGAAACTCCGACGAAAGAGTTTGTCACAGCCCCTCGTTTGTTGTCCTCTTCTCTCTCTCTGCCTACGGTTTACCGGACAGTTTTGTTTGTGACGATATATATACATATATATATATATAGGATTGTCGGTGTTCGGGACGGGCCGAACACCCGAACCCGAATGCCCAAACGTTTGGGAACCCCTCTCAACTCGTTCGGATGTTCGGCCAAACGGGGAAAAAAAAAAAAAAAAAAAAAAAAAAAACGTTTTCAAAAATTCTAAAAAACAACTATGTCATACGAAAGAATAAACTAAACAACAGATGCCTCAACAGTACATCCAAATTTCTTAGCAAATTTGAAATAAAAATCAAATACGAAAAATAAATAATATTAATGAAAATAAGAAAAAATAAAATGATAATTAAATTATTGCGTGGGCGAGCAAATTCTTGACACTGCAATCTTTGGCGATTTTTCATTTTTTTTTGGCTTTGTCAAATGTCATGAAATTTTATACATCTGTGTCTTACATCATAGAGAACCTACTAATAAAGTTTAGAAAAATAATATTTTTTTTCAGGCTCCGAAATAAAGGGAAAACAAAAAGTGAAATGAGAAAAAAAACAAATTAGTAAGTGGGAAAGCATGTTTTGACACCACCATCTTTGCCGATTTTTCATTATTTTTTGGCTCTACAGAATGACTTTAAAATTGAGAGACATGTAGCTTACACTACAAAGAACTCACAAAAACAAAGTTTATGTACCGAAATATTTTTTTGCGGGGTCCGAACCCCTTCGAGTTTGGGCCCCGTACGGGGACCCGAACGCCCGAACGTTCGGGGGTCAGCTTAGGGGCCTCTGTACGTTCGGCCTGGCCAAGTCACCCAAGTGATTTTGGATCGCTCTGATAACCTAGTAATGCACTGAATATATCCATTTATAAATATTTATAAATACAAATATGAGTTACAATATGAATTTTATGTCAAGTGTAAATATAAATATTACTAGAAGTAATGTATAAAATATTAATAGTATCTCAATAAAAACTATTAATATTATTAAAAATAATTTGTGTAGCACACCGAACATGTTTGAAGCTTTTCAGAACGTCCGAACATGCTCGGGTGTTCGATCGAACGCCTCCCGAACGTGTTTGGCCAAACATATTAAAAAAAAAAAAAAAAATTGTTTTGTTTTTTTATTTTTAACTCGAGTTTGGTTACAAATTTAAGCATACCTCCCATGAAAAAGTTGTTTGTACTATTATTTTACATAACATATATTTGTGTCAAATTTTTCAGATAACATTTTTTTTTTTTTTCAATATTTTTATGTTCGCATTTGGAGAGTTTCGGTGCTCGTTCACGTTCGGTCTCGGACGTTCGGGTTCGGTCAATGAACCCGAACACGATGCTACACAGAAAATAACGTATAAGATCTTAAAATGTACATCGGAATATCATAAATGTGAATAAAAATAAAAATATATATATACAGGGCTGCCGGCGTTCGGGACGGGCCGAACGCTCGAACGTTCGGCAACCTCGTATACAGGGCTGAAAATTGAGAGGGAGATACCTTATATCACAAAGAACTCACCAAAAAAATAAAAAAAAAACAAATAACATTTAGATGCCAAAATATTTGTGTTGTGGGGTCTGAACCCTTTTAGGTTCGGCCCCGTTTGAGGACCCGAATGACCGAACGTTTGGGGGTCAGCTTCGGGGCCCCCGTACATTCAGCCTGGCAACCCTATATATATATATATATACAATAAAACGAATATAAATTAAAAAAAAAAAAAATTGACAATATACATACACACAATTATCAGTGTTGAGTTCAAGGTGAATCCCTAAGCCCGAACGACTAAACATTTACCCCCCCTTGGAGACGTGTTTGGCCGAATGCAAACGGAAAAAAATACAAAACTATTCTACGAGTCAGGGCGCCAAATGATCTTGTTTTCCCGGGCGGCCCGATCGTAAAAAGACCACGGTCTTCCTCTCTCTCTCTTTTTTTTTTTCTTTTTTTTTTCTCCCTTATTCTCTTTCTCTCTTTTTTTCTCGCCCGCTCGCGCGTGCGCATACAAATACACATACAAACACACACACAAACACACACATTAGAAGTGTTGACGGGGGAAAAAAATAAAAAAAATATAATAGTGAGTGAGTGAACACATTTTTTACATCGTCATCTTGCGTGTTTTAAAAATATTTACACGCATGTACTCTACATACTGCAAAACACACCAAAATGATTAAAAAACAAAAAACAATTAGTCCCCAAAATTATTTGGGTCTGGGGATAACTTTAGGATGTTTGGTCGAACCCCCTTACGTTCACAGGGGGCGTGGAGACCCCCTTGAACGTTCGGGTGATTAACCTTGTATATACATATGTATCTATCTTAAATAAGTATATATATAAGAAAAAAATCTAAACTTTTAAACATTTATATGTACATATACATATGTTGTCAAACAAAGCTCTTCAGTAAACGGTAAAAGAAAGAGAGATGAGGACAACAAACAAGAGGATGTGACAAACTGTTTCGTAGGAGTTCACCGACTAATTAGCAGGTTGAACACTCAATAGTATGTGAAATTTACTAACTGATTACAGTGTAAGTGATAATCCACCTTAACTTTAAGTTTTGGTTAAGCATCAACGACTGCAAGACAATTGATACCTTGAGGTGGGCATTAACACTACTCTCATATATATGTATATATAAATATATCCTAGGCTACCAGCTCGACCGCCCGTTTCACCTTGTTTTTTTTTGTGACCCGACCGTGCAAGGAWAAAAAAAGGTTAAAAAAAAAAAAAAAAAAAAAAAAAAAAAATCGGAAAAAAACTATTACGCAAAAMAACAAATTAAAAAACTTTTGTTTCATGGTCATACCAATTTTTTTTACCAAATTTCAAATTAAATTTAAAATAAGGCTACCAGAGTGGACCATGACCACTTACTCGGTCGGACAAAGAAAAAAATAAATAATAATAATTTAAATTTTATTTACGATTTGGTAAAAAAATTTGAGTACATCCTTAGGCAAAAGTTTTTCTGTTTATATTTTTGCATAGCATAGTTTTTTATAACTTTTTTTTTTTTTTTTTTTTGCTTAGACCTTCTCCGTGGGGGGCCGAGGTCCCAAGCGCGACTTGTCGTCAGTCGATTAGGACGCATTCCACACACCACAAATACTCTACTCTAAACAACATAAAATAAAAACACATACACATATATATACATATACAGAACGACACAGAACAAACAACACGACAACACTCCTAGTCCCTTAGTAGTCATCCCATAACTTTCCGACGCGGAAATCAGATAGGTGTCGCGTGAGAGACTTAGTATAAAACTACTCAAGCGCAGGGCTAATTCATATCGACTCGCAATGCAAGCATACGCAAGCAGTCGCAATAATAACGTACTATGTAGTACTCATACTCATGTGGTCCTTGGTAATCTCGAGGGTCGCATTTCGACACTCAAGTGTCGGCTGACACGCGCGCTTGAGGGATTGATCTATTTGCGCTGGACAACCGCCAAGTGTGGTTGAAATTCACACCCTCTTCTGCACCCAGCGGAGAGTGAGTGGTACATAGGTTCATACTTGTGGTGGTAACGTCTCTTATTGCCCTGGAGACTAACTCTCTCATCCAGGGTCTAGAAAGAAGTCAAGGGGTTTTACTTTGACGGATGCCACGGACCACAACGTCCAACTATAAAAATTAACAAGCAAAATCAATCAGTAAATAAATAAACACCCAATGCTCATATATCAAATCAGAACTCGAGATAAGATAAAAGAAAGGGAAACATAAACCCATCAGATATGCAGATCGTGCGTCATATGGTTATCATTCTCACTGTCTCCAAGGTATACCAAGCTCCAAAATACTAACTTGCATAAAACACACGCACACACAATAGCCACATTGTCATTAATCAGTGTGGTCAACTTTACTGTTCCCTGTAACTCTCACCACGCCCACACACTCAAACCCCAGTCATAGTTAATTTTTTCATAAATCTCATGAGTTCTTTATAATAGTCATTAACAGAAGTCCGATTAAAACCCTCTAAGAAACATATCAAATCTCAGGGCTAAGGCAATCAAGTTGAGGTACAGGTGTAAACAAAGTTGTATCGTGAGCCGATGAGTCGACGATCAACCAACCGACCTGTCATCAGTGATAACAGGAGATGATCCTCGTGGGATCAAGCTGAATCTTAGTCAAATCCTGAATTGAATCAATCAATAAAGGACCTATAGCACAAGACAAGTCAATTCTCAGACTCAACTTATAAGTGTATGAAGAGTAAATCCCCATGTCATGCTCGCACTCGAAATCTTCTCATGACTAAGTCTAAGCCTACCTCTTAGCAAGTGCCCAATGAAAGGTAGCCCTTTGGCAGAATCTCCTGTATTCAGAGTGGATCGTCAGAATTGCCACCTGTCAAAATATAATCTATCTCCTTTATACTAAGAAAATTTAGGTAGCGCTTCCCGTAGGAAAAGTGTCTTTCCAGAATTTATATCAGTTCGAATATTAAAACAGAAATAATCTTCAACTTTTCAAAGTCAAATTTTGTCTAACTCCCTTAATTAGCAAACATTTGGGCAGCACTCCCTTTAGAAAAGGAGACTTTCCAGATTTTTACTAAGCCATATAGGGTTACCTGACCAAATGTTCGGGGGCCCCCGGGCTGGCCCCCGAACGTTCGGGCGTTCGGGGTCCCGTTCGGGGGCCGAACACCTCCAGGTTCGGCCCCCGTCCAAAAACAATTTGAGGCCTAAAAATAAGTTTGTTTTTCTCAGTTTGCTTTTGTGAGTTCTCTATGATGTAACCTGCACGCCTATAAATTTTGAAGCCACTCTGCCAAACAAAAAAAACATTAAAAATCGTCAAAGATAGGGGTGTCAAAACGTGCTCGCTCACTCAGTATTTTGTTTTTTTCACTTTTAACTTTTTGTTTTCAATTTATTTCGGGGCCTAAAAAAAATTATTATTTTTTGAAATATTTTTAATGAGTTATTTATTATGCAAGCTACATGTTTGTAAATTTTCAGGGTATTTATCAATGCCAAAACATAATTAAAAATCGGCAAAGATGGCGGTGTCGAAAAGGTGCTCCTACACTCACTCATTTTAATTTTTTTTTCTTTTTTTTTTTCTTTTTTTCTCCATATTTTTATCATAGTATTTATTTTCTGTATTTGATTTTTAATTCAAATTTGGTAAAGAATTTGGATGTAGTGCCTAGACAAATGTTGTTTAGTTTATTT